>VNKB01004045.1:0-19110 GCA_008042735.1 Drosophila leontia
AATTTTTACCAAAATTCAGAAATAATATAAAATGGTCATATCTAAAAAATGGTGCAAAAATGTTGAAAAACAGCAAAGTTATAATTTTTTTTAGAAAAATGTATCGAACATTTGTATGGCAGCTATATGATATAGTCGTCCGATCCGGCCCGTTCCGACATATATAGCAGTGAGAGCATATAGAAGACTATATGCAAAGTTTCATTGAGATAGCTTTAAAACTGAGGGACTAGTTTGCGTAGAAACGGACAGACGGACGGACAGACGGACAGACGGACAGACGGACGGACAGACGGACAGACGGACATGGCTAGATCGACTCGGCTGTTGATGCTGATCAAGAATATATATACTTTAAAGGGTCGGAAACGTCTCCTTCACTGCGTTGCAANACTTCTGACTGAAATTATAATACCCTGCAAGGGTATAAAAACTTGTATATAAAAATAAAAATAAAACTCAGAAGAACCTTTTAAAATGTATTTTTTGTTATAAAATGTATATTTAATTTCAAAGAACTTTTCCCTTTTTAAGAATTTATAAATTATATTCTACATTTAAAAATAAATATATATAATATATAAATATATTAAAAAATTTCTTATTTTAATCAATTTTTTCTCCCAGTGCAAGCATGCTTGTCACACGATTTATAAATGCTTGGCAGGGGACTTTGCATTGCACTCGGACCTGGTCACACCTTGAGCGAAATGCAATTTTGTGTGCCAAGCCAAGGCATCATCAAACTAGGGAAAGCAGCGGGTGGCGAGGGAAGCAGTAGAGCTTGAGGGGGTAAAAAAAAAACACAGCGATATGGGGTTGCACAGAGGTGCTGCCGGGGAGGAGCGGGAAATGCAAGTTGATGGGCTGTCAAGGCAATACTGCACCTTGGCCTCAGAGTTCGGACAACTGGCATCCGCTTCCCAATCCATCCTTGCTTTTTCCACCCACCTCCTTCCCTCCCCCCCCCAGGCTCACCACAAGAGTCCACAATCCACGACGAGACAGAACTTGAAAATCAAATGCAAAAATACCTGAGGGAAACTGTACTTGCAATATTTTTTCCTCTAGTTTTTTAAGGGGTATGCCGCTTAGTTCGAAAAACTGATGGACTAACTGTTAAACTTAACCTGGGGTTAAGCCATGATTTAAGGTTATTTTTTTGTGGGGTTAAATAATATAAAAGTTGAAAAGGAAAATTTGAAAATTTATTGAATTTTTTAGGTATCTTTAAGAGTAGCAATAAGTGTAGAAAACTAACTGTCTGTTGTTTTTAACCTCAGATTAAATATAAATTTCAAGAATTATGTTTACATTTTATTGAAAATTAAATTTTTTCTGACTAATCGGAATAGCGCTCAAAGAAATAAACCTCCTGTTAAATTAAACCGCAGGTTAAGAAAATACTAGAAAAATATTTAAGTTGTTTTATTAATTTATAATAATTAATATTATATATAATTTCTTGAAAATCTATTTATTTAAGGTATTATTTTAACTCCACTACAGGGTATCTTTAAAACAAAAGGTTTTTTGTGGGATTTCTTACCTCTGTTTTTTTTGTTGTTGTGTTTTTTGTTGGTTTAGTCTGCCTTCTCAATGCCACAAAGTCGGTGTAGTATAGTTTAGAGCACTTGTTGTTGTAGTTTGAACTAAAAGCGTAACTCCCAAGCACCTTTTTCTCTTTTACTCACCGTCTGGCCACCTTTTGCCAAGCTCGAAGCTCCTGTTTGCTTTGCCACAAAGGCAGCCCCGCTGTCCTGGATGCCTTGAACGCTGACTCTGAAACTCGGACCCAGGTTTAACCTGATGGAATGAGTGAGTGAGTGAGAGACTGACTGAATGAATGACTCACAGACTGAAAAACTGACTGACTGACTGAATGACTGACTGGCTGACTCACTGACTGACTGCCTGACTGACTGGCGGACTGCCTGGCTTTTACCTTTTTCCCTTATGTCTGGCTGGCTGGCTGCCTGTCTCTGTAGAAACTGCAAGGAAAAGCGGAGGACTAGTGACTGAGTGACTGAGGCCGTCCTGTCATGATGCTGTTGTAACTATTTGACTTTATCTTGTTGCCGCTGCTGGTTCACTGTAAACAAAATGCAAAAGGGTAGTGAAGGGTCAGGAGGTTGAGGGGTGAAGTCAAGGGGTTACCAGCAAAGACGGCCAAACGATAAACAAAACTCCAAAAGAAAAAAAAAAAAGAGCGTTGACTGGGAGGGTGAGGGGTAGAAGAAATATATAATACAGATGATAAAAATGTTTTATTTTTAATATAAATAATAAAAAATATATACAACTATTTTGGAGATATTAAAAATCTTTTCAAAAATTCTTTAAAATACTTAATAAACAATTTAATTCTTTTGAGACTTTGCCAAAAAATGCTAGAAAATCTTCTTGAGATCTTTAAAATTATTTTAAGATTTTTATATTATTTTTTACATATTCATTTCGATTTTTAATCACTTAAAAATAAATAGTAAATATTTGTATATATTAAATTATTAAAAAAAAAAACAAATTTAATTCATTTATGACTTGTCCACAAAATGCAAGAAAGTCTTTTTAAGAACTTAAAAATTATATATATTTCTTTATATATTTTTTTTAACCTATTAATTTTGGTTTTTTATTACTAAACATATTTTTTAAATCCTTTTATATATATTAATAACCTTTTTAGTTTATTTTTATTTGTTTTGTTCTTGATAATGATATTTTTATATATATTTTTTTATTATATTTCATGATTTTTTAGTTACTAAAAATGTATTTTAGATATTTTTATATATTATATTATTAAAAAAAAAAAACAATTAAATTAATTTAAACTTTTCTTAAAACCTTAAAAATTAATCCAATTTCCTATATTATTTTTAACAATTTAATTTTAATTTTTGAATTTTAAAAATATATATTACATCCTTTTATATATTATAATAACCTTTTTATTTAGATTTTTTTTTTTTTTTCTGATGATGATATTTTTATATATTTTTTTTATAAATTTCATGATATTTTTAATCACTAAAAGTATATATTTTCTTACAGTGCCTGAGAAAAATAAAGTCCCCAACAATTTTTGCTGTCCCTTTTTTTCATTTGCCCTATGGCCTTCTCTCTCTTTATGCTTTTCAGACTACTTTTCAATTTAAAGTTAATTTTAAATGTTGCTTAAATGCAACTTATCCTAATCAGGAGAAAACGCGGCCGCAGGCTTTTCCAACGCTGCTACTCTTTAAAGCCCCAACATTTTCCACATTTTCTTTGTAGTTGAGCTTTTGCCAATTAGGAGCAAGGCACATTTTTTGTGTTGTGTTTTTTATTTTTATATATTTTTTCGCAGGTGCTGAGAAAATGGCACACAGCCACTTGACTTGCCCAAGCCCAGCCTTCTTTCTACCAGCTTCTTCTGTCCGTTGTATTATTATCCTTGTTATTATTATTATTATTATTATTGTTGTTGCTGTACCCACTGAGCCACTCACTAATTATGCAAAAGGGGGAGGGGAAGCAGGTGGAGGTGTATATAAGAATTTCTGTTGCATCTGGCCAAACTGAAATTCAGGCAAAAAAAAAAAGTAGAACGCGAGCAACGTCAGGAAAAAAAAAGAATAGAGGAAACCGAAGGCAGTGGAAAATCCTGAGAATTCTTCTTTGCTTTTTTCGCACTTAACTGTCAACCACGTACACACATGTGTGTGTAAGTGTGTGTATCTGTGTGTGTGTGTGCTAATTTAGGCATCTTTTGTTGTGTGACAGCGAGGAAAAGAGATGGAAATGGGGATATTTCCCAGGAGTAAAGCCGAACAGGTGCATTAAATATCCTAAAAAAAATGAAAAACTATCTAAATTGTTTTAAACTTTTAATAAATTGTAAATATAAATTAATCAAATTTTAAACAATTTTAAATTTTAATAAATTTTTATTTTTTGAATATTTATTAATTTAAAAAACTCTTTTCATTGCTTAGAAAATTGTTATAAATATTTAGCACTAAATTTTAAATATTTAAAAACGATTTAAGAAAGGGTTTAAGAGGTAAATTTTACCTTTTTTTGTTGAAAGAGAAATATTATTTAATGAATATTAAGCATACAGCGTACAAATAAATAAATAAATAAATAAATATTTAATTAATATTAAATATTTTTGAAATTACTTATATATATGTCATCTACAAAATATTATTTAAAGAGATTTCTATAATTTTATTTATAAAGTTTAAAATAATTTTACGTATACGCAATTTTTAAATTCAGATTATTTTAAAATGAATTTAACGTATACGTTAGGTAGGCTTTTTCTTATATTTTTTTAATAAAAAATGTACCTTAAATACAATAAATATTTATATAAAAAAAATACTATTTAATTGATTATTTTATTATAAAGCTTAAAAGAATTTTACGTATACGCAATGTTAAAATTTAGATTTTTTTTAAAATAAATATAACGTATACGGTTTATGTTTGAATATTTTCTAATATAAAACATACCAAAAATACAATAAATATTTTTATTAAAAATATACAAAACGATTTAATTTATTAATTTGTTAACTATTTATTTCTGGGTAATTATAAAACAATAATAACAACATTACGTATACGTAATATTTTATTTTTTAAATACATATATACCAAAACTTTTATATTTTGTAAGTACATCAAAAATACTATATAAAATATTTTGTTAAAATTTTTGGGCACTGAAAAAAAATTTCTTTAAAAAAAATATATAAATGTGTGTATAGAAACCGTAAAAAAAGGACAAAAAGCGTCAACAAAAAGGCTTTGTCTGCTTGCGGCTTGCCACAGCAACAGCAACAAAAACAACAACAACCACAACAACAACAACATCTACAACTAAGTAAAACCCCACTAAGAAGAAGAAAAATAAAAAATATATATAAAGAAGAGTGGCTGCAATGAGCCTCGTTTCACTTCGCGGCATTTCATCCATATTCCAAGCTCATCCTCCCTCATTCACTCATTTACTCATTCACTCATTCACTCAATTATTCAGTCAGCCCAGCGAGTCAGGCATTCACTCATTCATGCCCCATTCATTCCAGCATTCATTCATCCATTTCCATATTCATTCATTGATAACTAAGGTGAGGTGAGGGGGGGAAAGGCTTTGCCAGTGGCCTGGGTTTTATTTAAAGGTGACCGCTAAGCGGCACTGTTGAAAAATATTTATGAAAATATTAAAATAAAATAAATTAATTTAAAAATATATTAAGATTTAAAATATTTATTAAAATATTTTTTAAAGGGAAGAGAATATTGGAATATTTTATAAATTATATTGTATTATCTTTTTGTTGAATTTTAGTTAATAGAAAAATTTGATGTAATTTATTTTGTTTTATAAACTATTATGTATTTATTTTTATACAAATTTTGCCTACTTAATTCTTAAAAAGTAAATTTATATATACTAAATATATTTGTTAAGAAAATCATTAATTTATATTTTTATTTAGAACAATATTTTTGTTATAACAACATTTTATTATATAAATTTAAAAAAATGTAAGGGAATTATTTTTTATTTTATAATTTTATAAAATTGTAAGAAATTTAAAAATGCTAAGAATATTTTTTGTTGGGTGCCTTAATTTTTTAATATCATTTAAAAAAATTTTTTTTAATTTAATATATATATATTTTTTAAATAATTTTTTCTAAGGACATTTTTGGGCTGCCTCACAAAATCTATAAAATTACCAGAAACCCAGAAATTTTACTGTTTAAAAATATAATTTAAATATTTTTAAGCAATTACTGTCTTTGACTTAAAAATAAAACCTTTTTGTATTTTAAAATAATAAAAAAACCCATGCATTTTTTTAATATTAAAAATAATAATTAAAAAACCTTCACAGCTCAATTTGCGCTAAATACAAACTAGTTACAATTTCTAAAAAATTATCTTAAAAATGTACAAAAAGAAACCGAATTTCTTTATAGATTTTCCTGTGCACTTTCCTGTTTTTCTTTTCTCCTCGAATGTCATCAGATGTGGCCGAAAAACACAAACATTTTAGTATTTTCCAACTTTTCTGTTTGGGTTTTCCTAGTTCGCTTAATGCAACGAATATCGTTTTTCCTATATTCTCTTTTTTTTTTGTTCCACTGCACGTACGTGCAATATTTGCGAATTTTTGGGGGAAAGCAGAGAACGAGGGCCAGGGCATAGGACTTGACTGTGAATTTGCCACTTTTATTGTTTTTAAAACGCTTTCCAATTCCTAGCCTCGACTCTTGTCTATTTCCTCGATTTTTCTGCTGGCCCTCTCTTGCTGCAATTGCAATTTCAGTTTTATTTTACGCGCAATTTGTCTGCTCGGTGTGGGAGAGAAAATCGCAGGGACACTGGCTAAAACAAAAGAAAAAAATATATATAAAAAAAAAAGAAAACCCGAAATTGAAAACCAAATAAATAAGTGAACTTTCAATGCGGGCAAAAGTTCAGCGAGGATAGAAAATCTGCAACAAAACAGCTTCGAGCAGAAGAAGAGCTTCTTTTGGTGGTATATCCCTTGTTTATATATATATATATATATATATATATATATATATATATATATATATATATATATATGTATGTATCCCATCTGTATCTGTCCGATTGTTTGGCCAATATCAATGCCAATCCCAGGCAGCCATAAATCATTCGGTGCCTGTCGATGTCGAGGAAAATGGCCAAAAGCAAAGACACAGACAAAGACAAAGGCGGCTGCCTGCCTTGGAATGATTAGCGAGAGAAATTATATCTCTTCCTTTTGTTTATCCTTGATTTAGTTTTGTTTTTGTATTTTTTTTTGGGTTTTTTGAACAGCAAATTTTGTGCATTTTAATGGGTAAATATTTGGAATTGACGAATGTAAGCATAAAGTTCTGGAAAAAAGCAACTTTTCTTTAGGGTTTTGTTGAAAGTTATTTCTTTGCATTTTAAAAATATATTATAATATCTTTTATATGAAAAAAATTGTATTTAATTTGTATTTATAAATTTTTATACTTAAAGTGTTTAATAATATTATTTTTATAATTTTCTATTATTTTAAATTAACAATAATACATTTTAAGAATATTATTTATACATTTATAAACCTTAGAATATATATATATATATTTTTTTTTTTAACAGGAAATTTGTGCATTTTTAATTTAAAAAATAAAAATAAAATAAATAATAAAAAAAATATAAAAGATTTTATTAAATGGGATTTCTTTGCATTTTAAAAATATTTTTGTTTTTAAATATATCATTTTTATATAAAAAAAATTATATATTTAAACATTATTTATAAAATTTAATTTTTAAATTTTTATGAATATTATTTTTAATATTTTTTTAAATTATCAATTAAAATTTTTAATTTTTAAAATTTTTCTTTGCATTTTAAAAATATATTTGTTCTCAAAGATATAAATTTGATATACAAAAATTGTATTTAATCTTTATTTATAACATTTAAAACTTAAAATATTTATAAATATTATTTTTATAATTTTCTATTATTTGTAATTAACAATCATATATTTTTAAAATATTAGTTTTCCATCTATAAACCTTATTCTATATTCTATATTCTTTTAAATATCTTTTTTAGCATTAAATTGTTATAAATAAATATTTAATTTTTATTTTTAACTAGAAATATATTTACTTAAAACTTAAATATATTTAACATAAATTAGTTATACTTAATTATTTAAAGTTAATAAATTAATTTAATACAAAAACATAATTTTAAGTGAGTTTGGACTTAAATCGAATTAAATTTCACCTCAAAATCTTAAATCTCAGTCTCAAGTCGCAAAAAATTCCAATCTAAAACCCTTTCTAAACCTTCTTTCTTTTCCCATATTTTTCCAGGGGGCGTGACAGAGTGGGCGTGTGTATCTGCGGCTGCCGACAAAAGTGCAATCGGAATTGGAATTGGAATTGGAATTGGAATTGGAATCGGAATCGGAGTGGAGAATCGAAATCGGTTGGACGATACGCAACCGATACCCGCTTCGAACAACTCAAGTGGCCAGGATAGCCGGCTAACAACAAGGACTCGTAGTAGAGGCGGAGTCCAGGATTCAGTTGCCAAAAAAAAAAAGGATACCAAAAAAGAAAAAAAAACCCACTCACACACACGCCGCTGGCTGCTGCCCTGACAATGTCCTCGACGTCGTCGCAGTCCTCCGATGGAAACGAGACTGTTGGCGAAATGTTTTCGGAAGCGGAAACGGCGGAAGTGCGGCATGTTGTTCAACGCATTTTGGTGCCGTGCGTTTTTGTTATTGGACTATTGGGAAATTCAGTGAGCATTTATGTTTTGACGCGGTAAGTGCACTTGTATCCCCCACATGTCCTTACCCTTACCCTTTCCCCTACCCCTCAACCCCTTTTGCTGCTCCGCTGGCCTCTTCCCCATGTCCTTGCCCCCGTTCTGCGGGTGTGTGTGTGTGTGTGTGTATGTTGTTATTGTTGCCGTTGGATTATGGCCCAAGCGAATCGCCAATGGAGTGGGCGTGGCCTTTAGGCGCTGTTATTTTATGCATTCAGTGCACGGAGAGAAAAAATTATAGGGGAAATGTTGATTAAAGGATTTTTAAAAATGTAAAAACTGTTATAAACTGTACTAAAAATCGATAAATATTAAATAATAATAATAAAAAAAAAATAATATTAAAAATAATATCAAAAAATAAAAATGATATAAAAAATAATATTAGAAAATAAAAATGATATAAAAAATAATACAAAAATAATATTAGAAAATAAAAAGTAATATTAAAATATAAAAAATAATATTACAAATAATAAAAAAAAATATTTAAAAAATTATATTAAAAATAATAATAAAAAATATATAATAAAAAAATAAAAATAAATAAAAGGTAATAATAATTCATAAATATTTACTTTATTATTATATTTACAAAAATTATTACTCATTTTAAAAACTCAACAAATATTTGATTCTTAATTTTATAAAATTATTTACTTTATTATTAATGTATTTAAAAAATTATGAATAATTTTAAAATCTAAACATATATTCTCGATTATAGCCACTAAGAAAATTATTTTCTGCTAATATATTTCTGCTTCAAAATATACAAATTTTTACTGTTCATAATTTTGTATATTTACCTCAATTAACACCCATTTTTTCTCTGTGCAACAAAAATTGGAATACGAAAATGAAGCCGGCGAATGAAGCAGGTACGCAGCGCATTAAACACGGCATTTAATTGTTGCCACCGTCGCTGCACTTTAAAATCATTTCCACACCGCCAACAACAATAACACCAACAATAACAATAACAGCAACATCAACAACAACAATAACAACAAACGTAACATGCACAGCAACAACAATAAGTGAAAACAATAAGAGTCATTTTATGTGCCAAATGCAAAAAGCGTTACATTTGTTTTTGTTTTACAGATAAGCAAATTGTGAAACAAAATACAACAACAATGAAAATTACAACAACAAAAATTACAACAACAAAAATTACAACAACAAAAATTACACCAACAGTTTGTGTGTTTTTTATGTATTTTTGGGAAAATATGCAGCAGATACAAGTGCTCTGAACAAAAGTATGGGGAATATATATACTCTATGGGAAAAGAAGGTCAAATTTAGGATATAGTAGGAGAAGAAAATCAATGAATAATATTTATAAATAAGTAAAATAATAAAAAATTATATTAAAACATAAATTAAATACAAAAAATCAGTATTTAGAAAACTAAAAAAGTCAATATACAAAATCAAAAATAAATAAATTAAATAATAAATAAATAAAATAATAAATAAATAAAATATTAAATAAATAAAATAATAAATAAATAAAATAGTAAATAAATAAAAAAATAAAAAAATAAAATAATAAAATAATAAAAAAACTAAATATTAAATAATGAAAATTATAAATAACTAAACTAATAATTAAATAAAAATATTAATAACTATAATTATTAATAATAACTATTATGATAATAATTAAATTTTTTTAATAAATTTTTTTTAATTCGAAATTAGTTTTTCTTTTAAAAAGTAAATATTTATAAATATTTACAGTATCACTTAATAAATACTTTAGTTTAGTTAAAATGCAAAAAAGAAATGAAATATATATTTTTTAATTTAAATATATTGTTTCAATACTTAAAGGGCATTCTAAATTAAAAAGTTATTAACATATCACATTTCCTTTGTTGCTAAAGAAATGTCAGAGTGCAGTTGACTGTAATTAAATACCAGGCTGAAGATTTTTTAATTTAAAATTTGTTCGTAGATTTTTTATATATATTTTTTTATTAATATTTCTTTATTTATTTTTTTTATTCATAATTTTGTTTTCTGTTAAAAATACAAGAAAATTAAACTATCAGCACTGCGGGCGCTTTGAGAGACAAAACTAAATGTTAACAGTTAGTTTTTATTGTTCATCTTTTGGCTTTATGACTGTGCCGACATTTGTGCGCATTTTCGGAAAATGCCCTGCCCCAGGGAAATTCCAACTCCCCTCCCCCAACCCCTCCTTTAGATAGCTCTCGGGCAATTTGCTATTTCAATTGGTGTTGCACTTGGCAAGCAGCATTTCGCATTGTCCACCAAAAATGGTTTGGCCTGATTTTCAAATGTGAATTGACTTCAAAAAAAAAAAAAAAAGAAAACATAGAGTCCTCGAAAGACAATAAATACAAATGGCCAACAATTTTCAGGAAACGCATGCGGTGCACCACAAACATATATCTCACGGCGCTGGCCATCACGGATATTGCCTACCTCACTTTCCAGTTGATCCTTTCCCTGCAGCACTACGACTATGTGAAGTACCATTGCGAGATCTACTGGCAGCTCTACGGGATCTTTGTTTGGCTATGCGACAGTTCAGGTGAGTAGTTGTGGGGGAAAATCTAAATAAAAAGGTATAAAAATTAGGGTTAATTTTAACTAAAATTAAGAAGACTAACAGAAAGGAATATCGGTTTATTTAGAGGAACAATTAAAGAAAATAAACGAAAATAAAAGAAAATATATATTTATTGAAAAGAAAAACTTAGGCAGGAATTATTTAGTTTATTTTTTTTATTTTTTAGAAATTAAAAGAAAACAACATTTGGCAGGGAAAGGAATATATATTTTTTATAAATAAAAATCTCTGCAAGATAAATTCCTTAGCAAGATAAATTTTTAAAAATGTATACATTTTATTAAATGTTCTAAACTTTTATTCTAAAATTTTCTAAGGTTTTCTAAAATTTTTCAACATTTCCTAGAATTTTCTGACATTTCTTAAAATGTTCTAAACTTGTTTCTAAAGTTTTTAAAAATGTTCTAACATTTTCTAAGGTTTTCTAAAATTTTCTAAAACTTCCTATAATTTTCTAAAATTTTATAAAATGTTCGAAACTTTTTTCTAAGGTTTTCTAAAATTTTCCGAATTGTTCTAAAATTGTTCTAAAATTTTCTGAATGGTTCTAAAATTTTCTATTTTTTTTTTTAATATTCTAATATTTTTTTTTAAGTTTTCTAAAATTTTCAAAAGTTTTTTTTAATCAAATTTTCTAACATTTTCTAAAATTTTCTAACATTTTTTTTTAAGTGTTCTACAATTTCCTTTAATTTTTACAATTTTCCAAAATTTCTAGAGTTTTCTAAAATTCTAAATTTTGTAATTTTAGCCTTTTTTTTATCAAGAAAAAAAGGACCTAAATAACAAATAATAAAAATTAAATAATTTACTTAGATTCTGTTTCCATAACTAATTTATACAAAGTTTATAAGAACAAATACATTTAATCGGCAGAAAAAAAATCAATATCTGCTAATTTATTTACTATAAATAAACCCTTTAAAAATAATTCTAAAACCCATTATTTGCCTTGAAAAAATGGTTTTATGGTGGCAAAAGGCAGCCAGAAAAGTGGAAACCAGGAGGAGGGCAACATCAAGGGTAGTGGGCTGGGTGTGTGGATTCCATAAATTCCCCGGGTTACCCGGCAAACCCCTTGAATTCCGGGATGGGCCCATCAATTGGAATTGCACCTGCGGCGACTGATGCTGCTGCTGCTGCTGCTGCTGTTGCTGTTGCTGTTGTGCATCAATTTCATTGAGCTCTGCCAATTTACGAGGTATAGTTAGCAGCGCTTTCTGTGAAAATGCCAGCGGTCAGCTGAGGCTCACTGCCATACGATACTCTAGTGCTAGCCCCCATTTTCCACTTCCACTTCCACCACCACTTCTCCCTCTCTATTTTCCGGTTCTGTTTCCCCTTGATTTCATCCCGCTTTTCCGCAGCACCGCCGCGGCTCATCAGCGGAGCACACGGACGTCAATCGTTTAGAGTGCGCAGCGTTTTGAATAAATTGACAGCCCAGAGGGGGACCGAGGGGGGGAGGGGATTAATAGAGCAGTTCGGGGGGGTTTTTTATAATCCCAGTGTGCACACATATAAAAAATAAATATATAAATCATTAAAAAGCATTATTTTTAAGTGGAAAAGGGATGTTGGATGTTTTGAACCAAAAAGGAAAGGGTTTTTCTTTAGTTAAAAGGTTAGAATATTTTTTTGAAGTTTAATTTATAAGAAGAAATTTACAAGAAATTAAATCTTAAAAAAATAATAATACAATAAAAAACAATTAATGAAAATAATAATAAATAAAAGAAAAATAAAATTATTGCATTCCAAATTGAAAATGCTAAGATTTTCTTAGACATTTTGACTCTTTTTTTTATTAAAATTTAAATTAATATTTAAATTGATCTTTTAGTTAGAATAATAATTTTTTTTTTTAAGTTACAAGCTTAAAGAGTTTATAATTATATCTAATTTATTCAGGTTTTTCTTTTAAAATATTGTTTTAGTTTTTTTTTTATTAACTTATAAGTTTAAAGAGTTTATTTATTTTAATAATAATTTTTAATTCTATTTATTTTTTGTATGAAAATATTTTGTATATATAAAATATAATTAAGAACTCCTTTTTTCCTATAAATTTAAATATTATTACAATTTAAGAGGTTTCAAAATAGAAAAAATATATTAAATATTTCCCTCTAGCCAAAAGTTTTAAACATTTAAATACAAAACATTTAAATTTAAATTTTTATATAATTTATCATAAAAATTAAAATTTTTACAGAAATAGATTTGTTTATAATATTAAAAACTGTATTTATTAGTTATTATATTAAATAAAATATAAAATTTTTCATCTTGAAAAAAAAAACTAAATATTAGTTTAAAATAAATTAAAAATTATATAAATAATTTATTTACTTTGATTCTATTTCTGTAACAAATTCAAAAACAATATTGTTGGATTTTTTCCAAGTGCAAAACCACTGATTGCACCTGAATTGTTTCACCTGCCTCTACCTGTGCCACCTCCCAGTTGTCTCAATTGCTTTTTCTCTGTTTCTCCGGACAGGTTACATCTCGATTTACATAGCCGTGTGCTTCACCATCGAGCGATTCATAGCGATACGCTATCCGCTCAAGAGACAAACATTCTGCACCGAGTCGCTGGCCAAGAAGGTGATAGCAGGTGAGTAGTGGGTGGTTAGTGGGTGGCCCTCAAGGGGGATTTGCACACGCAACTGAGTAATGGAATTATTCACTGTCAATGCCTGACTGTGGGTGGAATACCAATAAAAAAAAAGTAAAGAGGATATAAGAATATTTTAAGAAATAATTGGTAGATAAAGTAAATATTAAAAATCTTTAATAATAATAATTAAAAAACATATACTTATATTTCAAAAAAACCTTTTAAATTTCAAATATATATATATCTATTTTTTTTTTGTTAGCTGTGTCCCTGTTCTGTTTGCTCTCCACACTCTCAACGGCATTCGAGCACACAATTAAGGTCGACTGGAAGCTGATTGATGGCGCCTACCAGAACTGCAACCAAACGCTGGCCAATGTCTCGCCCATGCCCCCATCAACGTCCGTCACGCCGGCCCTGTCCACGCCCCCAATGGTTACGCCGCCGACCATTTGGAAGGAGCAGGAACGGGAGAAGGAGCAGCAGCAGGAGCAGAACTTCTTCATCCAGGAGTCGTCAACCGCCAAAAGCTCGAGACTGCTGTTCGACTTTGGCAGTGGCAGCGGTGATGGAGAGCCAGGTGAGTTTTTCAAAGACCAAGCTAAAAGAAATCATAGCCTACTTTTGGGCAAAAAGTGTAAAGGAAATATTTGGAATACAATTTTAAAACGCTTCAGAAAATAAAATAATTTTTCTTTAGTTTTTAAAGTGATTTATAATATTTATTATACAAAAATATAAAATTTCTATCACTTTAAATATTTAAAAAAAATAAATTAAAATATAAAATAAAGTGTAGTATTTTTTTTATTTAAAAATATAAAATTTTCATCACTTAAAAAACGTAAGATAAAGTCTGTAGTAATTTTCTTATAGAGTTCAAAATTTTTTAATATATTTTTAATTAAAAAGTATATAATTTTTAACTTTTAAAATATTTTTAAAGTGTATAATTGTATCTGTAGTAATTTTTCTATAGAGTTAAAAGTGATCTAGATTTTTTGTATACAAAAAATATGCAATTTCTATCACTTTAAATATTTTGAAAAAATAAAATAAAATATAAAATAAAGTCTAATATTTTTTCATTCAAAAATATACAATTTCCATCACTTTAAATATTTTTAAAATAAAAAATAAAGGTTGTTTCATATACATAAAATTTTTATTAATACAAAAACCCAGAAAAAACGTAAATTTTGACAAGACCACAAAAAAAAATCAACAAAAATATATAATAATTATATTTAATATCAAATAACATGCCATAAAAATTTCTCCAAGTGTATGTGTCTGCAAACATGTGTTTTTTTATGTTTTTACGTATCTCCCCAGTGAACATTCCACGTCTTCGCCGACACTGGCAGTCATCTGGATTTGTGACGCCGCCAACTCTGAGGAAAACGCTTCAGGACCAAGATCGAGAACTGGAAAATGGGGGGAAAATTGGACAGAAACAGGAGCTGGTACAGGTCACCACCGAGAGTTTGCTACAGTTGTTACGTAGCAAACGGAGCACGGACCACCACAACATCACGGATGCATTCGCATTTAATGTAACGGAATACTGTCAAAATGTGAGACTGCAAATATTCTAGGGGGAAATCCTTCAGAACTCCTTTGGGGTAGGGGGGGTGAAAACATGAGCAAGTCACGGAGATATATTTGCAACGATAACTTTAACTCATATCTGGTGCTTTGAATTTCGCGAGGGGAAAAAGTTCAGGAATGTTTAGCGAATTAAATTAATCCTTGAGCTTTGTTTTAAGTTCTTTAATTTTTAATATATTTAAAATATATTTTCCAGATGACTCTCTACAACCATGGTCCATCGGAACTGGGCATGAATGAACTATATGCTAATATCTGGAATGTATTCACCCTCCTGGTCTTTGTGGTGCTGCCTTTGCTTCTGCTGGTTACATTTAATAGCTTTTTAATCCTTTTGGTTCATCGTTCGAAAAGCCTGCGAGGGGATTTGACAAATGCCAGCAGTATAAGGCGCACAAAAGTGAGTTTTGAAAATAAAATAGACCTAAAACTGTTAAAAATCGATCGAAAATCGATTAATTATGGGTTTTTGGGTTAGGTTTTTAGATTTTTAATCGAAAAAAAAATCGATATCGATATCCAAAATGGTTGATATAATGATATTATGATTAAATTAATATATATTATATTATAAATTAAAAAAAAATTAAACAAATAAACATTTTTGGACTATAAAATTTGGGTATAAATTATTGGTGCTATAAAAATCTAAATTAATTTTAAATTTAAAAATCGATAGTTAAAAAACCAGATTTCAGAAATTATCGATAGTAGATAGTAGTAGAGGAAGATGAAAAATTAATTACAAATTTCAAAATTACAATTAACCAATTAATTATTAATTAATCACCATCCCCCTCCCCCTTCTCTCTCTCTCAGCGCAAATCAAGCTCTGGCATAAAGGGCAGTGTCTCCCAGGAGAATCGCGTCACCATCACCCTAATTGCCGTGGTCCTCATGTTCATTGTTTGCCAACTGCCATGGGCCATTTACCTGATACTGAGCACCTATATGGAAATCCAGGTGGGCACCCAACTGGTGGCCGGGAATGTCTTCAATCTGCTGGCCGCCCTCAATGCAGCCTCAAATTTTTTCTTATATTGCGTTTTGTCGGACAAATATCGGAAGACGGTGAGGGAACTGATCACCGGATATCGGTATAGGCGTCGGCATGCCAGAAACAATACGAGTCTCTATGTGCCACACACGACCACCACGCTGAGCCACATCAATGGCCATGATCATGGTGGTAGTCATTATGGAGGAGCTGGAAGCCGTCGAAGTCGTAATAATAATAAATCCATGGCTACGGGTCGCCTGATAGCGTGATTTATGTGGATTTATATATTTATATATATATATATTTTCCAAAGGGGGAGAATGTGTGTAGAAAGAAGGTCACCAGAAACTAGGAAAACTAGAAAAATTCCAAGGAAAAACTTAAAAGGTGGCAAAACACAAGAAGGATTAGGCGCGAAAGTGATTTTTACTTTAAAGTAGAAAAGAAAATCAGCATAAAAATATTCTTTAAAATATTTAAAATAAAGCTTGATTTTGGTCTATAAAATATTTAATTTTAAAATACAAAAAATCAACCCAAAAAGTGAGTTTTTTAAAGTAAAAACTATCAAGTTGAGACTTGATTTAAACTATCATAGCAAAAACTATCAAGTTGAGACTTGATTTAAACTATCATAGCAAAAACTATCAAGTTGAGACTTGACTTTAACTGTCAAAGCAAACATGATCAAGTTCAGCCTTGTCTTTAACTGTCAAAGTAAAAATTATCAAGTTTAGTCTTGTCTTTGTAAACCTTAATTTTCTGTTAAAAATAATTCTAGAAAATATTTATTTTCTCTTAGTCAAGCTGTTTAAATATTTTTTCAAGATATAAAAGCTATTTTTCTTTTTCTACTGTATAAAGCAATATCTCTATGTACATCTCTCTCTCCACACTCTATATATACATACATATAACATATTACATAACATACATTGTGCCATAATGTGATGATTATAGATTTATGCTAGTTAACCTAAACGTAATTGTTGTCCTAAGTACTAAACGCATCAAATCAAATACACAATACACACACACACACAAACACACACGAATAAGGATGTTTGCTACTATTTGGCCAAGTCCCACGGGGCGTATGAATAACGCACTAAAGCATATTAATTTGGTTGGCATTTCCCTGGAGTGGGCACAGGGAGTGTATATATCGGATAAATCCGGTGGAGAATATAGTCCAGTTCAGTTAGCAGTCCAGCGGGACATTGCTGAGTAACGGAACAAGAATAAAAAAACTACAACAACAACGACAAAAAAATAAGGACACAAAAGGAGAAACGAGGAAGGAAAAACTATTGAAAGGCTTGTAAAACTACAAAGTACCCTCTGTTTTTTTTTGTATAAATTATATATATTTTTAGCATTTTGTAGAAATAATTTATAATAAATTATATTAAAAAAAGAAATTTCATTAAATTATTTATTTAACAAATTAAATTATTTTTTTGAATTGCGGTTAGAAAAAGGAAATTTACATTTTATTTTACTAAAAAAAAACATCAAGGCTGAGGCTGCTTTTTTTAAGCAAAATTTAACAAATAAAATTATTATATATTTTATTTTTTTTATAGTTATTTTTTTTATATCCTATTTTTTAAATATTTTATTTCATATATATTTTATTTTTTATATATTTTAATTTTTATATATTTTATTTTAATAAATTTTGATATTTTATTTATTTAATTTATTTTATTTTATATATTTTTTATATATTTAATTTTTTGCTATATATTTTTTGTGGGAACCGGCAGCGAAGAGCGAGGCTGATAACGGCAGCAGCGAAGTCAGCGCTGACGTCAACGATTGATCTCTTCTGCATAACCTTTTGTATAGTTAGTAGACTACGAGCAATTGACGGACAAGCATTGCAGGTCCGCAAATAAAGTGTAAAATCAACCCGAAAGTGAATAGTATTTCTGTCGTGGTGGGGAGTAACTAATGGGTTATTACATTGGCGACGAGGTAAAAAAAAAAAAGAACAGCAATAACAAATATTCAAATTGAATGCATATATTTGCAAGAATAATTTCGTGATATTGCGGTACTTGGTAAAAACACATGTGTCGCGGGGTTTTTTTTTTTTTCTTTTCCTTTCATTCTCTCCTCTGAAGTTCCATTAGTTCTTCGGTTCTTGTTGTGCCCTACCACCGCCAACATACGGTAAATGCTCTCGTTGATAGTGGAAAGCTAAGCGTTGATGAAAAAAGAGATCAAGATAGTGGGCGGAACCAATTTCTAAGAGAGAGAGTGCAAGGAGGAAGGAAAAAGGGAAAGAGAGATGACCACGATTCAAAATAGCATAAGCTTAATTAAGAGAGTGACTGAGTAACAGTTGGTTGCAAGTCAAGAGAATCATGATGATTCAAGAAAAGAGACACATAAGCCAAATTACAAGAGTGACTGAGTAACAGTTGGTTGCAAGTCAAGAGAATCATTCTAGAAGACGTGAAATAGATCACGAAAAAAAAAAAAAAAAAAAAAAATGATTAACTGGGCAACAGTACGTTGTAAGTTGTAACAAAAAGCCTAATAAACAGAAAAATAATCTGTTTGGGCAGAGGCAGTTAGCCTTGTAATAAACTGACATAGTCAGAGGCAGTTTGCCGAGATATTGAATGAATGAAATTTTGCTTTTATTTTACTTTCAGAATTCGCATAAAAAGGGAAATGGGTGAAAATATAATTAAACCTTTCCTCTGTGAAATCATTGAAAAAGCGTTGTTGCGAAACGAATGGGAAAGATGGTTTCGCGCATTTCAAATATATATCGACGCAGAGGAGATTGGAACACCTATTAGGAAACGGAATAAGTTGCTTCACCTGGGAGGCGTGCAATTGCAAACCGTTGCTTACTCCTTGCCCGATGCTCTCGTAGACCCGGATAACA
>VNKB01004047.1:0-12319 GCA_008042735.1 Drosophila leontia
ACCAGGCTACCAGGGCAGACGAACAACACATTCCGGGATCAGGGATCTGGGGCAACAGAGATTGAGTTCATGGAATCGATCTATCGATTGGGGGTTGCACTGAGAGAAATGTATTTAAAGTAACTTTTTAAATGAAATTTAAAGTAAAGGAAGATGATAAAAGAAAGCAAAAGTTCTTTGATTTTAAAGCAAATTGATGTCCTCCACATATTCTATACCTTTTTTTCCCCCCGAAACCCATATTTTCAAGTGCATTTTGGGGAGTCACCAGCCTCCATCCTCATCCCAATTTAGCCTTTGCTCTCAAGCTCCGCTGACTGACTGACTGACTGGCAACCCTCTCATATTGTCACGTCCCAGGCGGTGTCAAGAGTGCATGAAAATCGTTTGCCGCATTGACTGTAATTAACTTTTTGACTCGATTTGACTGGAGCTGGGAGCTTGAACCAGCTGCTCGCTGTTGTTGATC
The DNA here is from genome assembly GCA_008042735.1 of Drosophila leontia. Classification (NCBI taxonomy): domain Eukaryota; kingdom Metazoa; phylum Arthropoda; class Insecta; order Diptera; family Drosophilidae; genus Drosophila; species Drosophila leontia. The sequence goes on from VNKB01004047.1 coordinate 470, forward strand.
GCTGCTGTTCGGTGAGCTGTCCAGCTGGCCACCGTGGCGTATGAGCAACTGGCACCGTTCCCATTGCCTCTACAAGAGAGAGACGAACGAAAAGCATAGCGAAAAAGGCGGCAGCAGGTGCTCGATTTCGGTGCTTGTGGTGGTGCTGGCCACCAGCAATTAAAATTCCTGTACCGCCGATCGATGGCCAATCCAATCCGAATGGATTGAAGCCAGGAATGCGTACGACGGCGGCGTCCGTTTCGTTCGATTTCATTTTCAATTTGTGTTTGTTTATCGGCAGCCCGCATTTACTTAGAGCCCCCCTTAACAATGCTCAATAATTAAAATTATTTAACACCGTCGAGGCTCTTGCCTTCGCCTAAATGGCATCGCTCATACGCCGCGTTAGCCGAGCTCTGTCCCCCGCGGGTTGACTTGCCAAATTGGCTGTCAGTGGGCAGCGTTAGCCGCGACTGAACAACTAAAGAAAAAAACTCAAAAATAAAAGAAGAAAAAAAAATAAGCAACTGCAACGGTGGCAAAATAATTTGCATAACCCGCAATCTGTGTAATCTCTTCAACGGGGCAAGTCGGTTTTGTTGGTGGCATAAATTAAAAGGAAAATGTCAGAGACTAACCAAGGGGAAAAATGATTAAGGAAAAATCTACGGACGGGCGGAATTTAACCCAACTCCCACGGCAAAAAGGTTGATCTAATTAAAGCAACTAAGGGGTCAAAAAGGGGCTACTACTCAAAACCTTGTTACTACAACAAACTTTTGCTACTCGTAAATACTAATTTTTTTTTTTTATTTGTCCAATATAACCTCATCAAGGTAATTTTTTGCAGTGTATATATGCTACTTAGGTACTCCTCCTTGGGATGAATGTACGAGCAACTTATAATATAATAGTTCTTAAATCTTGAAAAAGATCGGATGTTTCATAGGAAGCCATCGCACGATTTCGAGAATCCGTTGATAAGAGAGTTTCACCTTCATCAATATTTATATATTGTTGTCTATTTTACACAGAAATTGGGAAGTATATACATGCGAGCACAGAGAGTGCCGTCTTATCTATATATTTTTGTATACATAGAAAGCTCTTATCAATCCCAGCGGAAGCCGGATGCCTCTTCGAAAGTTGTAGAATAATTTGGGAATCAGTTCACCAAACACTTTCAACTTTCACGGTATTAAAATCTCGCAGTAAAATGATGCACAACTTTGGTACCATCTTCCTTTGGGCACTTGCAGCCTGTATCTTGTGGGATGCATCCTTTGCGAAGGATCAGTCGGGTTACATATGCCTTATTGAGGAGCCAAAACAAAATCAGTGCGACAGCTACTGTCTTACTGAACTTAACGAAGTCGTCAAGGCCCAAAACAAAGGGAATACGAACCCCGTAGTGCTGTCAACGAAATCAAATCGAAGCTGGAGAGTTTGGGGGTGAAAATAGGCGAAGTGCAGGCCAAGCTACCTCAGGAGGTGTATGCCAAGCTGGAAGAACAACTACAAGGAGTGGAAAATAAGCTGGAAGGACGACTTCAGGAGGTGCAAACTAAACTGGAGGGCCAACAAACCAAGATGGAGGCTAAACTGGATGAAAGTCTCCTTACGGTACAAAAAAAGATTGAAAACCAACTTCAGGCGCTTGCAAATCAACTGCAGGCAGTGTCGAACAAGATAGATGCTGCTAAGCTGGGAGTCTCGGCTTCATCCACGAATACTATACCATCTGGATTCGAGTTAATCGGTTCTAGGTATTTTCGAATAGTAGAAGATAAAGAGAATTGGGAGACTGCTGAGAGAAGGTGTCGTGAGATGGGAGGTTACCTAGCCTCCTTTCGAAATGAAGAAGAAATTAACGCCATTACATCAAAACTTGAAGATGAGTGGAACTATTGGCTAGGCATTAATGATCAAGATAAGGAGGGCCACTACGTATCTGTGGCCTCACAAAAGCCAGCAACATTTTTCAAATGGGGAAAGGGAGAACCACGCGACTGGACCCATGAGTGGAACTGCGTCTATTTGGTTGATGGCAAAATGAAGGATTTCTATTGTAGTGCAATATACCATTTTATTTGCCAGGCGGATAATGAAACTTAGCAAAATATGCATTTATCGTTTTAATAAAGTTATATAATATTTATATAAAATAATACCTTGCCATTAATTTACTAAAAATGTGGGTTTTCCTTACTTTTCAGAAATACTTATTTGATACAGTATTGACAAGGATTATCTAGGCTTTTAGTTTAATCCTGAGTTTTTAACAGGAAAATGGCTTGGAATTCGATATTTTGAATCCAATTAAAAATTTGAGAGCTTAATCTTGAGTAAATAAAAATTAAATAAAACAACAAAACATAACTTTATTTTTTTGTTTCATTCACTTCACATTCACTTTTAATCATGTACACTCATGTAAATTAACACAATTAGCTGAATATAATACAAATATTTGTGAAAAATTTCTGTCTTTGGTTCCTTCCCAAACATTAACTTTTTGTATACAAATTACATTCGGGTAACATTTTCAAAGTTAACAGTTCTGGCTACTTTTTGTTGTCTATTTAACATTGTATGTTCTTAATGTTTCACATGACGGGACATTTTTTTCAGTGTCGATAGGTACTCGTCCTTGCGAAATATATATAATCCATCACGCAGAGAGTACGGTCATCGTTATAAATAGCTCTTATCAAAACCAACTTGGACCGGATGCTTCTTCGGAAGCCATCGCGGGATTCAGAGAATCCGTTGATAAGAGGCCCATGGACCCCTGATTTACGTCACGTGGCTTTTTTATATTTACTATATAATCCTCTTGCAGAGTCCATACATATTTTACGTATACCATCACGAGCACAGAGAGTGCCGACTTCTTTATATATTTATCTACATACCATATATAAAGCTCTTATCAATCCCAGCCGAAGCCAGATGGCTCTTCGAGAGTCTTCGAACAATTCTGGAATCAGTTCACCAGAGACTTCCAACTTCCACGGTCTTGCAATCTACCAGTAGAAGGATGCAAAGCTTCGGTACCTTCATCCTTTGGGCGCTAGCTGTCTGCGCTTTATCGAAAGGATCCTTGGCCACGAGCCTTCGGGGTGGCTTAACGTTCCAACTTGACGATCCGAGTCCCGATAGCATTTGTGTCCCTGAAATACGATCTCTGTTAAACGACGTCGTGCAGACCCAGAACCAAGGGAACACGAACACCCGTGAATCTGACAACGAAATCAAATCGAAGCTGGAGACATTGGAGGTGAAAATAGGAAAAGAGCTGGCCAAGCTTCCTCAGGAGGTACATTCCGAGCTGGAAGGACGACTACAAGGAGTGGAAAATAAGCTGGGAGGACGACTACAAGGACTGGAAGGACAACTTCAGGAGGTGCAAACCAAACTGGAGGTCCAACAAACCAAGATGGGGGCTAAACTAGAAGCCAGTCTGCTTGCGGTGAAGACCAAGTTGGAAGGACAATTACTAGGAGTGGAAAATAAGCTGGAAGGACATCTTCAGGAAGTGCAAACCAAAGTGGAGGCTAAACTGGAAGAAAGCCTGCATGAGGTAAAAACCAAGCTGGAAGGACAACTACAAGGACTTCAGGAGGGGCAAACCAAACTGGATGGCCAACAAACCAAGATGGAGACTAATCTAGAAGACAGTCTGCTGGCGGTGAAGACCAAGTTGGAAGGACAATTACTAGGAGTGGAAAATAAGCTGGAAGGACATCTTCAGGAGGTGCAAACCAAGGTGGAGGCTAAACTGGATGAAAGTCTCCTTGCGGTACAAAAAAAGACTGAAAACCAACTTCGGGCGCTTGCAAATCAACTGCAGGCATTGTCGAACAACAAGATAGATGCTGCCGAGGTGAAAAGTCACTTACAGGAAAAATCGAATAAGACGGCAGCCCCCCAGCAAGCAGCCAAGGCGGGAGTCCCGGCTTCAGCCAAGAGTAATACTCCATCTGGTTTTGAGCTAATCGGTACCAGATATTTCCGAATTGTAAAAGAAAGAGCGGATTGGGTTACTGCTGAGAGAAAGTGTCGTGAGATGGGAGGTTACTTAGCCTCCTTTCGAAATGAAGAAGAATTTAACGCCATTACACAAAAACTTGAAAAATTTAGGGATTATTGGCTAGGCATTAATGATCAAGATAATGAGGGCCACTTTGTATCTGTGGCCTCACAAAAGCCAGCACTATTTTTAAAGTGGCATGAGGGAGAACCGACGAGAAACGAAATCGACGGAAATCGTGAAAACTGCGTCCTTTTGTATAATGGCAAACTGGCGGCAGACTTTTGTAAGTTTACATATTATTATTTTATTTGCCAGGCGGACAATAAAACTTAGCAAAATTAGTATTAATCATTTTAAATAAAGTTATATTTAATAAAATTAATACCTTGCCATTAATTTACTCAAAATGTGGGTTTTCCTTACTTTTCATAAATATTTATTTGATAAAAGTTTGACAAGGATTATCTGGGCTTCTCATTGAGTTTGGATTATCATTAAAATTTAAACTGTTTATTAACAGGCTTGGAATTCGATATTTTGATTCTAATTAAAAACTTGAGAGCTTAATCTTGAGAAAATAGAAATTAAATAAAACAACAAAATATAGCTTTCTTTCTTGTTAGTTTCATTCGCTTCACATTTACATCTACTCATGTACACTCATATAAATTAACACAATTAGCTGAATATAATACAAATATTTTTCCAAAATTATGGTCTTCGGATCCTTTGCAAACATTAACTTTTTGTATCCAAATAACATTCGGGAAACATTTTCAAAGTTAACATTTCTGGCTACTTTTTGTTGTCTATTTAACACTGTATGTTCTTAATGTTCCACATGACGGGAAATTTTTTTCAGTGTCGATAGGTACTTCTCCTTGCGAAATACATATAATCCAGCACGCAGAGAGTACGGTCATCGTTATAAATAGCTCTTATCAAAACCAACTTGGACCGGATGCTTCTTCGGATGCCATCGCGGGATTCCGAGAATCCGTTGATAAGAGACTTTCACCTTCACCCATTAACCCCTGATTTACGTCACGTTGATTACACAGAGCTCTTAGCTAAAAGCTGAACTTTTTTCAGAGCCGATTGCTAATGCCAGATGCCTCTTCGTAAGTCTTCGAATAATTCGGGAATCAGTTATTTAGGGACTTTCAGCTACCGAAGTCTTACAATCTTCCAGTAAAAGGATGCACAACTTCGGTACCTTCTTCCTTTGGGCTTTAGCTGCCTGCATTCTATGGAATGCATCCTTCGCGACGGACCAGTCGGGCTACATTTGCCTGATTGAGGAGCCAAAACAAAATCATTGCGACAGCATCTGTCTTACTGAACTTAGCCCACGGCTTAACGAAGTCGTCAAGGCCCAGAACGAGGGAAACACGATCACTCGTAATGCTGTCAACGATATCAAATCGAAGGTGGAGGCACTGGAGGTGAAAATAGGAGAAGTGCAGGCCAAGCTACCTCAGGAGGTGTATGCCAAGCTGGAAGGACGACTACAAGGAGTGGAAGCTAAGATGGAAAGACAATTTCAGGAGATGCTAACTAAACTGGAGGGCCACCAAACCAAGATGGAGGCTAAACTAGGCGAAAGTCTGCTTGCGGTGCAGACCAAGCTTGAAACCAAACTTCAGGCGGTTCTAAATACTCTTCAGGCAGTCTCGAACAAGGTAGATGCTGCCTCCTAACAAGCAGTCCCGGCTTCAGCAACGATTACTATACCATCTGGTTTCGAGCGAATTGGTTCTAGGTATTTCCGAATAGTAAAAGAAGAATTTGCGGATTGGAATCATGCTGAGAGAAAGTGTCGAGAGATGGGAGGTTACTTAGCCTCCTTTCGAAATGAAGAAGAAATTAAGGCCATTAAACCAAAAATTCGTAATTGGTGCTATTGGCTAGGAATTAATGATCAAGGTAATGAGGGGCACTTCATATCTGTGGCCTCACAAAAGCCAGCACTGTTTTTAAAATGGGTTGAGGGATATTCAAGCGACATAAACCATCAGGTAAACTGCGTCCATTTGCACAAAGGCAAAATGAGTGACAACTTTTGTGATGCTAAATTGCCTTTTATTTGCCAGGCGGACAATAAAACTTAGGAAAATTCACATTTATCGTTTTCAATAAAGGTATATTTTATAAAAATAATAATACCTTGGCAATAATTTAGTGAAAAAGAGGGTATTTCTAACTTTTTCGCAATATTTATGAGGTACAATTTAACAAGGATTATTATTATTTTTTGCAGTGTATATATGCGGCTTAGTTACTTCTTGGAAAATATATACGAGCACTCAGAATGCGGTCAGCGTTATAAATAGCAGCTCTTATCAATCCCAACTTGGACCGGCGTCTTCAAAGAAGCCATGGCGTGATTTTGGGAATCTGTTGATAAGAGACTCACACCTTGATCCTGGGCCACCTGATTTACGTCAGGCTGCTTTAAAAGAGCTTTTAACAAGAAGGAAAGCTAACTTTGGCCAGCCAATGTTTGTATACCCTTGCAGGTAGCAATTAAAATAAATCATAACTAAGCCAAAAATGCATTAATTTCGATTAGGAAAGCAATTTTTTGTTAGTTTTTTTTAATTTAAAAAAACTGCATACCAAATTTAAAATTTTAAGAAATCAAAATTTTTGGTCATTTTTTCTAATTTTAATGATGTAAACCCTTATGAAATTTCGCAAAAATGGCCAAAAATCCGATTTCTTCCGGACATGTCTAGAAAGATTAGAGATTAATGCTGATCAAGAATATATATGGTTTATGGGGTCGGAAAGGTCTCCTTCACTGCGTTGCAAACTTCTGACTGAAATTATAATACCCTGCAAGGGTATAAAAACAAGGTTTACGAGCTTTTTTTTTCCAAGAATTTGCCTACTTAAAAAGGATCGAAGGTCAATTCATCACTTCTAACTTTCGACTAAAATTATAATACCCTCAAGGGTATAAAAAATATAAATTAAATAAATATTAATTAATTAAGGCAAGGAACTATTAACAAACGAATAAGAATTCTATAATATACATTTTATATCATATATATTCATTATTAAATCCATTACTCAAGCCTAAATCCTTTCTTTCTAAAATTCCTTTTCTCCTCCCCCGCCTTAATAGTTTTTTTTTTGTACACCCACCCAAATCTCCTCCAGCGATTTGTACTGTCACATCGGAACGTGTGTAGTTCGAGTGTGTACACGAAAGTTGACCCGAAGAGACTGCAGTTGGGAGTTGGACATGGAGACGGGGACAGAGACGGCACTTCACACGGCTCGCCGTGGCAAAGACAACTTAATGCTTAATACTTATTGTCGCGCCTTAATCTAGATACACTCTGCACTAACAACCACCGAGGCAGCCAACCAGCCAGCCAGTCCAATCCCATCCAATCTGGCAGAGAGCTCGTGCTCGTCCGGCAAACGGGCAAAATTGAGTGGCAAAATGTTTTTTCTTCTTCTGTTTATTTTTTTGTATTTTTACTATTTTGTTGTCACGGCGTTGTCGTCCCCCGTCCAACCCCCTCGCTGTACACACACACATATGCCAGAGCCTCTGGCCGAGGCTGTCAGTCTTTCTATGACTTCCACTCCCGCTTCCAAAAAACAAATCCCAATCCCCAAGTTGGACTGTAAATCTGCATGCGCGTCGCGGTGTCAAAACTTTTTTAAACAAAATAATTAAATGTAGAGAAGAGGCGCAAAGGAGGAGGGAGGCTGCATAAATAGTTGCCTGGTTAGCTTCGACTCCGAGATTCCCCCTTCGATTCCCGAATGGTTGCCCAACAACAAAGCTCATGCAAAGAAATCCGCTAGAAAGTCATGTTCGTGTGCCGCCGCAATGCAGCTCTCCTCAGCAGAAGAATCAGCCGAAAAAATGTGCCTGCTCTGTGGAGTCCTCATCCTGCACTCTCTCTGTAGCTCTCCTCTTGGCTCCCAAGATCCCAGCTTTTCACCAGAGGTGAATGCGTGACCACGTCCCCGGCTCACGACTGATTCAACCAGGAAAGGAATGCAGGGAATTCGTTGGTAAATGTCCAAAGAGGACTTGACTATGAATATTTAAGCAAGTTTTGTGGGGAATAAAAAAATCTATTATTTATTTATAGATAAATTCGTTAAGAATATTATAAATTTACAACGAAAATATTATAAATATTATAAATAATTTTTAAAATCCTGCATCCAATTCCTTATTTTCTAGCCTTTTCTTAACAAGTCACGCGACCATCTTTAGTCTCTCCGAGACTTCTGCCTTGCTTCCCAGCTGCATAATAATTTATGATCGCGTCCAAGATGTGGGTTAATCGTGTTTTGGGCTAGTTTCTGCCCCAGCTTGTCTCTGCTCCGCCTCTCCTTCCAACAACCTCGGATTGCTGCTGGTTCGGCATGTTCTTCACATCCAATTACTGGGTCAGGGACCTGTGCAAGTCCTGATCCGCACCACTCGGCAATTTCCCCCGCCATGCGATGGTACTCCCACTTCTGGCTGACTTCATTCTCTACCCTCTTCCCTGGAAACCTACTTAGGCCCACTACTCCTCCTTCGCTCCACTGCTCCCTGTCAGTCACAAATTGCAAATGAGGCATTTAATCTGTGCGGGGAATGCGTAACAGGCCACGCACGACTCTCCAAGGCAATTAGCCATGAAAGATGCCTGACTTTTCATAGGCCAGGTGATTTCCCTCTCCCTGATGAGCCGCCAAAAAGCAATAAAATATCATTTTATTAGCATGCAGAGGGAGTAGACGCCATTCAAGTGCCAAGGTGAAGGCGTTCTCCACTGAATACCCTCGGTTTAAGGGTCTCCATTGTGAGCGAGAGACACGTGCATTTGCAAGAAAACAGAGTCGAGCTTAAATTGTCAGACTTAAAAATAAGCAGAGCACAATTGTGAAGGCGAAATACCCTAGCTTATGGATAAATCCGTGAGAAAATTAATTATCAAAACATTTTGGAAAATTAATAAAGATTATATACTCCATCTCTTAGCACATCTCACTTTCAATAAATATTCCTATAATCTTATGGTTTTTTTCTTATTAAATTAAACTTTAACCTGATCGATCTATAAAGTGAAATGCCTCTATGGCAGGGTCAGTATTTAGTATGCAGTCACAGATCCAGAGCTCTCTCTCTCCCTCTGTGGGTCTCTGGGTCTCCCTGGTTGCCGTTGTCCAGGCTCCTTGGCTCCTCTCGGCTGCTGCTGGTTCAGAATTTATGCATATGACCTTAGTTATTGACATAATTTCGTGGCTGGCGGTTCGGGCACGAAAACGAAAACGAAATGCGCATAAAAATGCTGGTTGGATGCCGCGCCAAGAGAAGAGAAGAGAGAGGGTAGTGGAGGAGCAGGGGATTCCCCCGGCTGATTGTGTGCAAAGTGTGTTCACGCTGCTCCGGACAAATGCGCAAATTTGTACGCGGCGAGGAGGAGAGGCGGGCAGGTGGATCAGGTGATTATCACAGCCTCTTCCTTTTATACCTCGCTTCGTCCCCGAGTCGCATCGGGGCATTTGTCAAATTTTCCACTTAATCCGACGGCAGCCCGATGCTCGGCATGGAAAATTGTCGCAGGTAAAGCGGCGCCCCATGGCGACGCAACGCGAGCTCAGAGCCTCCATTGAGCTTCTCCGGATCGGCCGGAGCGGCACTTTAATTGGTCTTATGAAATGGACAAAGTGCGAAATGAGTTATGCGCACGCGCGCACCCGCAGTTGGGTCCCTCCAACTCCATCTCCATCTACGAGTGCCTGTGCCTGTGCCTGGGTACAAGTCCAAGTCCCGATCTTCAGCCTAAACCGAATCCGAATCCGAGTCCGATAATGAACGCATGTGGGAATTCGAAAATTGGATTTGGGTATTGTGCAACCACCAAGCTTTTGCGAGGCGAGTGACACACGTAGAGAAAAAACGTCAGGTGTTTTACACTGGACAAGGCAAAGTTTTTGGTATTTTAAAGAGAAATAAATAACTTGGATAAAAGTAGCTAAAGATTTGAAATTATTTCAAACCTAAAATAAGGAATTGTATATTTATTTCTTCAAAAATATAAGAAAAACCTGTTTTTTTGACCATTAAATAATGCCTCGTTTGCTCGTTGCAAATGTAGCATACTTTTAGGTGACAATTTAACCTTTTTTTTGGGGGGTAACCTAAAATCTGTCATGGGGAATCTTAAATGTTTATTATAGATCATCCCTTAAAGTCTTATATTATTTTAAAATTACAAAATTATAAATCTCTTCTAATAAGTTATGCAAAATTATAGTTTCTTAAATAATTTCACAGTGCATAGTCCCTGGTCTTAGTCTCAGTTTCAGTTGCTGCTTTTTGCCTGGAAAAAAAAAATATATATACAAAAATACAGAGCTGTGAATGCGAATTCGAGTGCGACTGTGAGTGTGAGCACGCAAAGTATCTATTAGCGTCGCCTTTGCGCGCTGAAGTCAAACGGAATCTGTTTAGCAGTCGCCATCGCCTGTCGTTTTCTGTTTTCCAGGTTCGGGTTTGGTTTGGCCATCGCGAATTATCTGTTAATTTGTGGCAATTTAGAGATTTGCCGATATACCAAGCTTACTCAGCAGCAGCAGCAGCTGCCGGACAGAAGTCAGCAAGTTATTTTGCGATATCGCTAAATGGGAGAGAGCAGCCGTGGATCATCTGTCGATCAGTGGATACGTTCCTCCAATGCTCCACTTGGGGGGAAACTTTAACAACTCCCCGTTTCTGTGTATGCAAAGTGACAGAGCGGACAATGGGCAAACAAAGGGGCGTGTCCAGGTCTGGGACGAGGCCTTAAAGTGCGTGGACAGCTGCGTGATAATAGGCCCCTCGATGAGGTGATGGCAAAAGGGAAACGATCTTAACTAGGGGACAGTGTCTGGGAAACGTTTTTTAACTTTGTTTAAGAGGTAAAAGTAAGCCCTTTAAAAACATGATTTTTAAGTGTCTAAGACTTAAATTTAATATTAAAAAAATAGATAAAAAATAACTAGCTTGGTAAAATATTGTTTTTTAAAGCAATAATCAATTTTAAATCAAGCTAAAACTTATTTTTATATATTTTTAGTTTATTATATTAGTATATAAAAGTATAAAGTATATTAACTTTAAAATATATTTACCTTGGTATTTATATTTTAAAAATTACAACAAAATTATCTATAAACCCTTAAAACTCTATTACTTATCATTAAATAATATTTTTCCTGCGAATTTAATCCCAGACATAACCAATCATCTATAGAGCAAAACTTTGCTCCATTTCCCAAGGCGCTGCCGCACTTTTCGCACAGACTGTGTGCTGGTTGGCCTTAAACTTGGCCAAGATTAAGCTACGACTGACTTGCGATAAATTCCTGACCAGCAGCAGCAACAACAACAACAAAGGAGAGCTGGAAGTGGAGCCCAAAGAAGCCACAATCCACACGGGGATCTCTGAGCCAAGGCAGCGGAGGAGGGAATACTATACGCATGCGCAATTTTTCAAAAGCTTTTAAAGTGAAGAGCCCCAGAAAATTACGATGTAATTTTTGTAATTTCTGTAATTGCCTAATTCTGATTAATTTGAATTGACGAACGGAGGGAGAGAAGCAGGCAGCTATGATAGGCAAGGCAACAAAAGGGGGGAGACACTCCAATTGGAAGAGAGGGCAGTTCAGGCTGAACACGACTATATTTTTGCCAGTGCATTGGGGCATGTAGTGCCCAATAAGCATTCCCCTGGTTAACTTCTGTGATCTTTTTCATGTCTAAGATGCAGAGGGAATAATCTTTTGGAGTTAAATGGTCAAGTCATACTACCTACTACCTTAAG
>VNKB01004048.1:0-54171 GCA_008042735.1 Drosophila leontia
GTTCGATATATTTGTAGAAAAAAAATTATAACTTTGCTGTTTTTAAACATTTTTGCACCATTTTTCAGATATGTCCATTTTATATTATTTCAGAATTTTGGTAAAAATTTTATGAAAATCGGACGACTATATCATATAGCTGCCATAGGAACGATCGGGAAATTAATAGAAAAAAAATTATAGATTCGTTGTTTTTCAACGTATTTTTATCTACTCTGAGATATAAGCTTATTTTATTATTCTAGAATTTTGCTATAAATTTCATAAAAATCAGACAACTATATCATATAGCTGCCATATAAACGATCCGTAAATGTAGAGAAAATGTAAAGTTGGGAATGTAAAACTGTAACTGTCAAACTGTAAACATAATAAGTATAGGTAAAATGTAATGAAATAATATCTGCAAGGGTATACAAACTTCGGCGTGCCGAAGTTAGCTTCCTTTCTTGTTTCCGTTTCATTTTTGCTTCTTTTTTTTGTTATTTATTTTTTTTATTTTTTTGGGACTTGCAAATCATCATCCCCATCCAGAGAGTGTGTGTGTGGTGTGTTGTGTGTGTGGCAAATTTGTTATTTATTGCGTTTTGTGTTCAAGTATAGAATGGGGCTTTGTTCCGATGCTCAAGGTCGTGGTGCGCATTAAAGCAATGCCGTCGAAAATAATTCTAAATGTTGCATCACAGGCCAAGAACAAGATGATGAAGCCGAATAATAGATACCCTATGGGATAGGAGGTTTCATTTAGAAAGAAATAATACCTAAACAAGAAAGAAAGCTAACTTTGGCCAGCCAAAGTTTGTATACCCTTGCAGGTAACAATTAAAATATATCATAACTAAGCCAAAAATGCATTAATTTCGATTCGGAAAGCAGTTTTGTGTTAGTTTTTATTAATTAAAAAAAACTGCATACCAAATTTAAAACTTTACAAAATCAAAATTTTTGGCCATTTTCGCAAATTTTAATGATCCCCTTATCAAATTTCGCAAAAATGGCCAAAAAATCGATTTCTTCCGGACATATCTAGAAAGATTCCCCTGTTGATGCTGATCAAGAATATATATGGTTTATGGGGTCGGAAATGATTTCTTGATTTAGAAAAATATTATTTTGTATTAAAAAATCGGATTTTTTTATATTAAAAAACTTCTTGATTTTTTTTTAAATTAAAAATATCATAACTCGGCCAAAAGAGCATTAATTTTAAATCGGAAAACTGTTCTGTGCAGAATTTTCTACAGTTAATAAATCTGCATACTTTATTTAAAAATTTTGAAAATTCAATTTTTTATCAAAATCAAAAATTTTAATGATGTAACCCCTTATAAAATGTTGCAAAAATGGCCAAAAAATCGATTTCTTCCTGGCATATCTAGAAAGATTCCCCTGTTGATGCTGATCAAGAATATATATACTTTATAGGGTCGGAAACGTCTCCTTCACTGCGTTGCAAACTTCTGACTGAAATTATAATACCCTGCAAGGGTATAAAAAGAGTTTAATTCCAAGAAACATGGAAAGTTTAGACCTTATTATTCAGAAAATTTAATATTTCTTTCACTAAAAATTATATAAAATCATAAAAAAAAATGTTAATAATAATATACAATTTTAAATATTGCAGGAACAATATGCTGAAGCCGAATGATTGATACTCTATAGGAAACGACTTTTAACTTTAGCAAGAAATCAAGCCTAACACAGGGTTGAATCTAGAAAAACATAATTTCTTTTGTTTTTCTTAGCTGAAAAACACAAGAAATTCTGCAAATAAATAACTTAAAATTCAGAAAATTTAATATTACCTTCACAAAAAAATTAAATAAAAAATAGGAAACCCCTAGGTAGAGTATATACCCAAGATAGTACGCATTGAAAACCATAGAATATACATTATAGATAGCTGAATGACGGCGGGGATTGCGCATTTATTGAAATAATTACGCGATGCGTGGAATCACGTTACCTACTATCTATAAAATATATATTATAATTTATACTAAATATATATAAAATAAAATAGAAAAAAAAACAAAAATTTATAATATATTTCATACTGAAAAGGAAGCAAAAAAAAAATATATAAATACTATCTCCTACAAAAAGAAATATAAAAATAAAACATATACTAAGTATCTTTAATTTATAATATATTTAATACTTTATTTTATTTATAAAACAAGAAAAAAAAGAAGCCACAACAAAAGACATTATCAAATCGCATGTTTAAGCAACGAGATCGTGCTTATGTTTCTAGGGGGAGTCACCTTAATTCCTGGAAGCCTGGCAGCCTGGAAACCCCTGCTCCTAGCCTTAACCATTTCAGATTTCCTGATTTAAGGCATTCCTCTAGACTGAGTCATCATCCACTAGCATCCTTGAGCCCTCGCCCTCGCCCTTCGCTGGGAACTGATGAAACCTGTGGCCCGGTTGCTAGGTTGCCAGGTTGCCTGCCTGCTTCAGCAGTCATTAGCCTTTCGGCGTCAGTTCCTGGAACCTTCTGCGGCAGCATGCACACTCCTCTCCTGTCCTGCCTGTCCTGTCTGTCTGACCATCCTGTTCCTGGCCAACGCCAATGACCGCCGCCAAGGCCATTGATAGAGAGATGAAACAGTTTTCCTGTTCTCGTTTTTCATTTCTCTGTGCCTTTTGCTAATCCTGAGGCTGGACAGGTCCTGCCCCCGGCCCCTGTTCCCAACCTGTTCGCCGCTGCCCAGAGTCATTGAACCCCATTGTCTTCGTCTTCGTCTCCGTCTCCGCTCTCCCAGAGCCTTCTGGCTTTGTTTTCCGTTTCCTAGTCGTTGCCTAGTCCGAAGATCGCAGCAAGATCGGACATATCGAGGGTTCAATGACTCTGGTTGTTAATCCCAAACCGAAGCTGTACCTGCTTCAAAGGGCTTAATACCTGGGCAGGGTTACATATGTTCCAGGTTCCAGGTTCCAAGTTCCATCTCCCATCAGGTGCGTCACTCGTCGGCGCGTGTTGGCCTTGGATGTTTCACATTTGGCATTTGGGAATCGCAACAGCAAATTATAAGAACAACAAAAAATTGTGATGAAAAAAAATCAAGCTATAAAGCTGGTCAATTGTTTGTATAATATTTGGAACGGGGTTTAATTTCATTTCAAAAAAAAGAACTTAAAGAAGAACTTAAAGTTTATTTATTAAATATATATAATTTTAAGAGCTTTCTTTGGCTTTAAAATAAGATCTATTTGCAGCTGGCTCGTGCCATCTTCTGTATTATCTCAAACCAAGTCTTTTGGTGACCCTCAGATTAGCAGTCTGGACAATTCCCAGCACCTCTTGGTGCAGGGTTATCATTACCGAAAAGCGTGTTCTAATGTCACATCAAAGCAGAGTCAAAGCCAAGCCTGAATGCATATTCTAATTAGTTCATTAACCGCCTGATGTCCCCAGCTTAACCTGCTGCAATTTGCATAAATATTTGATAATTGTTGATATTTCGGGATTTTAAAACAACCGGCTCATAGCCAGCAATATCTATTTTAAGGGTTAAAGATGTGAAATTGGTTTTAAATGAAATTATTAAAAAAAAAACAATTCCAGCTACATCGAAATTACTAGGGTTTCCCAGACTGCGGCAGGTAGCCTTCAGCTACCGAATGACAACATATTTCGAAATCTATATAAATGAAATCGAAATTTCTTGGCGGCGGCGATCGCGTATTTTCCGTATTCGACGTCAGCAGCTTGTGAGGGTCGGACCTTGTCCTTAAGCCAAAGAACCGGCATGCCGCCGACACAAAAACAGATAAATATTAAAGCCCAAGCCGAAAACAAACAAAAGCCAAGCCCAAAAACTGGACACCAAGACCAAGACCAAGACCAAGACTCAAGACTCAAGACCAAAGACAGAAGACTCAACACAGAAGACAAGAAGACTCTCGACAGAAGACTCGCAACGAAACCGAAACGAAATCGAAAGCAGCAGAAATTCTGCAGAATTGATTAAAGATGCATGCATTTGAATGAGTTCGCTTCGAGTTCCCTTGTTTACTTGGCTCCATCGATTAATAATTATTGATGTTCATATTGAACTTGAATTCCCTGGAATTCCCGGTCCGAGACACCGAGACACCTCTCGCATGTGGAGAGGTTTCATTTCGTGGGAGATTAAGGTTATAGTACCTTAGAAAATTGTATATGCAAAAGGTTCTGGTGAAAAATAGTAAAATGTTGATCTGGGGAAATTCCCTGTGAATTGAGAGATCTTTGAAAAACAATTAACATTATTTAATAATAATAATACAATATTAAATATATTTTTTTATATATATGTATATCATTAAGGAATGACTATATATACTACTATTTTAAAAAAATTATTAAATATAGCTAATTTCTTAGAATTTACTTAGTTTCTCTGCATTTTCTACACTCCATATTATTTTACTGCAACTCCAGTGATCTAGATCTAGTTTCCGGTACCAATAGCATTCTAATTTTTATTCCCATTTCCGTTCCCATTTCCGTTCCCACATCCTTTCCCATTTCCATTCCCACATCCTTTCCCATTTCCATTCTCACATCCTTTCCCTTTTCTGTTTCAAATTTATTCCTAAAAAAAGTAAAACCTACATTTCCTGCTTAATATTTAAATTAAATATTTTAAATTCTTAAAAAAAACAAGCAAAATGACAGCTAATTTCGTTGAATTCCCCTCAGTTTCTTCTTATTTTCCCTTCGTTCCCATTTCCATTCTTCTTCCTGTTTCACATGCATCCCGAAAAATGTAAAAAATAAGCCTAATATCTAAACAAAATCTTTTACATTTTTTATTTATTATTTATTTTTAAATACTTTTTATTTTCTTTCAATTTTCTTCTCTCCACTGCATTGCCGGGGCTCTACTTCCAGTTCCATTACCATTCCCAATTCCCATTCCCATTCCCATTCCCTTTCCCATTCCCATTCCCTTTCCCTTTCCCATTCCAGTTCCAGTTCCGAATAGCCACCGCTAGCCATAGAGCTGCGATGCGATGCGATCTCCGCTGAAGGCTTCGCTATTGACCCAAAATGCAAATTTTGCATTGACTTTTTGGTCTTTCGATTCCGAGATCCGCAACAAGCACAAACAGCACCAGCAGCAGCAGCAGCTGCGGCGGCGCCAGCAGCAACGACGCCAGCGGAGCTGCAGACCATTGCAGCAGCTTCCGCCTCGCGCGGATCCGGAATCGGAATCGGATCCATTTCCCTATCAGAGCGCCAGAGCGCCTCCAACGAAGAGAAAGAGAGAGTGAGAGTGGCGAGTGGTTGGGGTCTCTTGAGCCCCCCCACAAAACCACTCAAACCTGTTGGCCAGCGGTTCGAGTTGCTGGTAGTTCGAGTTGGGGCTCGAGCGAGTGATAGTGCGCGGCGGACGCGCTGCTGCTGCTGCTGCTACTGCTGCTTTTGGGGAAACTTGTTGGCTGTGTGGAGAGCAGACGACGACGATGGCGCTGCTGCGTCTAGAGAGACACTGAGGGAGGCAGCGGCGACAGAGGTGGCGGCTGAGGCGGTGGCGGCGCAGCAGCAGCGGGCGGGGGCGTGGAGGAGCACGAGGAGGAGGAGGAGTAAGAGGGACGGGGGAATGGGGGAGCCTCTGCCGTCTCCGGCAGAGGCCCGCTCGCTCCGCTCCGCTTCGCTCCGATCGCTCCGATCGCTCTGATCACTCCGATCACTCGCTTGTGCTCGCCGCGGCGCTCTGCTCGCTGCGCACTCGCTCGCTCGCTCGAACGAAGCGCGGCGCGCGCGTCGCGAGTTGTTATAAAAGTGGCAAGGACATACGGTCGAGCCATTAGTCGAAAACTATAAACGCTCGACGCGAAATCGTCTCCGTGTCTCCGGGTCTCCGTACTCCGTGACAGCTCGCAGTCAGCGTAACCGTAAACGTAAAACGTAAACGTAAAGCCGTGCTGCGCGTCCCAAAAAACAAAAATATATTTTTAAAAAAAATCCAACTTTTTTTTACCGCCAAAGCCAGGACAATATCAAATTTTCAAAGAAATTTATATTTTTGAGAATTGAAATTTTTTTTGCAAGTGCTTTCCGCCCCCCAAGTCAAAGTCAAGCCAAAAAGTGTCCCACCCACCAATGGCCAGCCAGGAGTGCGGCCAATAAAACAGCGAGAGAGCCCAGCTTAGTCCAGTCTCTAGCTAGGGAAGCCATAGCCTTCCCCCCAAGGATTCTCTCCCGTCTTCCTTTATATCAATCATAAATACCTCCAATCCTGATCATGGCCGCCGACTCGTACCTGCTCAAGTTTCTGCTGCGACAGCTGCAGGTGCAACAGGATGGCGATGCCCAGCACCTGCTAATGGTCTTCCTGGGCCTGCTCAGCCTGGTCAGTCTGCTGCAGTGGCTCCTGCGGCATTATAGAGAGCTGCGCAAGCTACCCCCAGGCCCTTGGGGCCTGCCCGTCATCGGTTATCTGCTTTTCATGGGCAGCGAGAAGCACACCCGCTTCATGGAGCTGGCCAAGCAATATGGTTCCCTGTTCTCCACCAGGCTAGGCAGCCAGCTCACAGTGGTGATGAGCGACTACAAGATGATTAGGGAGTGCTTCCGGCGGGAGGAGTTCACCGGCAGGCCGGACACGCCCTTTATGCAGACACTAAATGGATATGGTGAGTTTTTCTAAAAGGGGATTAGGGGGAAATGGGATTTCCCTGGGAGGTGACCCTGTGGAGGTGGAAAATAAATAGGAAAAACTACGCTGTTCACTATGCCAGCAACTAAGTGGCTTTTTGCAGCGAAAGCAAAATATTATCAACACCTGGGAGAGGGAGCCAAGTCCAAGTTAAGGTCTTACGTATCTCTGATTCGGTTTCTATATATTTTGAAAATATTTTTAAAATACATAAAATATATATAAATATATAATATTAATATTTTGAATATATATTTTAAATATATATATATTTTTACCTATATAAAAAGTGTTTTTAAGGTTTTAACTTAAACCCTAGAAAGTGGAAGTAATCTCTATATTTTATTTATATTTATATATTTTTTAAAAATATTTTAGAAATACTTAAAATATTCCTTAAATATATAAATATATTTATAACTGTATAGGCTGCCTTAAAGTGTTTTTTTTTAATCCCCAGAAAGTGGAAATATTTAAGTAAAGTTAAAGAAATTCCGCTGGCATTTCTCTGTCTTTTTTTCCCCCTTCTTTCTTTTGTTTCGTTTCTTAATTTCGCTTTTTGTTTTTATAATTTTGATTTTTTTGTTTTCTTTATTTTGTTTTAATATAAAATTTTATTTTGATTTCGCCTTTAGCTGCATTTAAATGATATTTTTTTTATTATTATTTCCAATGATAACGCATTGCGGCAGTTTTTGCCAAAATCACGTTTTCTGCCGGAGATTGTAAAACATTTTCTTTGTATTTTTGTATTTTTTTTTTCTTAATTTTTTCGTCTGTTTTTTGTTGGAATTTCTTTTCTGGCATTCCGCTTCTCCACACACAAAGTAGGGCAGACTCAGAGGAGAGCCTACCTCAATTAAGTGGCCATTAAAATAACACATCTCCTTCTCCCCTTCTCCTCTCGTTTCCTTTCCAGGCATCATCAACAGCACTGGAAAGCTGTGGAAGGACCAGCGCCGTTTCCTGCACGACAAGCTCCGCCAGTTTGGCATGACGTACATGGGCAGTGGCAAGCAGCAGATGCAGAAACGCATCATGGTGAGTAGGAGGAGCAGCAGCAGCCTAGGGTCTAGATCCAGAGCAAACTATAACTCCCACCCTTTCCCGTTGCTCTCCCTCTTCCCCCCCTCGCAGACCGAGGTGCACGAGTTCATTGGTCATTTGCATGCCAGCGATGGCAATCCCATTGATCTCTCCCCCGTCATCTCTGTGGCCGTGAGCAATGTCATCTGCAGCCTGATGATGTCCACCCGGTTCAGCATCGATGATCCCAAATTCCGGAGATTTAATTTCCTCATCGAGGAGGGCATGCGTCTATTTGGTGAGATCCACACGGTGGACTACATACCCACCATGCAGTGCTTCCCCAGCATTTCCACGGCCAAGAACAAGATTGCCCAGAACAGGGCCGAAATGCAGCGTTTCTACCAGGATGTGATCGATGACCATAAGCGTAGCTTTGATCCACACAATGTCCGTGACCTGGTGGACTTTTATCTGTGCGAAATTGAGAAGGCCAAGGCCGAGGGCACGGATGCAGAGCTCTTCGATGGCAAGAATCATGGTGAGTGAGTTGGAATAATCTTGAAGGGTATTTTAGAGTTCCCATTTGGTGGAGTCCTTTAACTTATATCCTTCCTTTTGGTTTTCTTTTGCCTCCACAGAGGAGCAACTGGTTCAGGTGATCATTGATTTGTTTTCGGCGGGCATGGAAACCATCAAGACCACTTTGCTGTGGATCAATGTGTTTATGCTGCGCAATCCCAAGGAGATGCGTCGTGTACAGGATGAGCTAGACCAGGTGGTGGGTCGTCATCGTTTGCCCACCATGGAGGATTTGCAATATCTGCCCATCACAGAGTCCACCATACTGGAGTCCATGCGACGATCTAGCATTGTGCCCCTGGCCACCACGCACTCGCCCACAAGGTAAGTGAAGTTACTCATTGGAATCTGGGGGGGAATGATGTGTTAGTGGGTCCAGGTTACTGGCCAGAGGTGCTATCAGTGCTTACGCACTGGCCAGTGGAGAGATCTACGCAATTGCCACGAGGTCCGTTCATTCACACCAAATGCCAGCGATCTGCGATTTGCGATCTACGATTTACGATTGCCATTCATTGTCGCGGCTGTCCATCTCCTCCATCTCCATCTCCTACTCCTCCACTCTATCCCCATCTCAATCTTACTTCCAATACCAAGTCGTAGTCCCCAGCCGAGCGTGGCCCAGTTTCATTAGGTCCAGCCCCTGCTGCTGCTGATAATCTTCAGCTGATGCACTCAACCCATTACTAATCCACCGCCTCTCCTCTTCTCTTCTCCTGCCTTTCCACAGAGATGTGGAAGTCAATGGGTACACCATACCGGCCGGCTCGCACGTCATACCGCTGATCAACAGCGTCCACATGGATCCCAGTTTGTGGGAGAAGCCCGAGGAGTTCCGGCCATCGCGGTTCATCGACACCGAGGGCAAGGTGCGCAAACCCGAATACTTTATACCCTTTGGCGTGGGACGACGCATGTGCCTGGGCGATGTTTTGGCACGGATGGAGCTCTTCCTGTTCTTTGCCTCCTTCATGCATTGCTTTGACATTGCCCTGCCCGAGGGTCAACCTTTGCCCAGTCTCAAGGGCAATGTGGGTGCCACCATTACGCCGGAGGCTTTTAAGGTTTGCCTAAAGCGACGTCCGTTGGCGCCCACTGCCGCGGATCCGCATCACATGCGCAATGTGGGCGCCAACTGAAGAGATGATCCTGGGGATGGGGCAACAAGAAAGCCCAAGGATCTGGCAGAGCACGGTTTTGTTCCTACACAAACAAACAAAAAAAAAAAAAAAACGCACAAAAAAAGGAAGTAAATAAAAAAATATATAAAAACACAAAGGAGAACCCCGGAGGAAGTGGGTCCCAAGAGGAGGAGGAGCCAGAGGAGCCAGCCAGCCCGCCCGCCGAGGCCTGGACTGCAACCAAATCTATTCTTTCACCCCCAAGAAGCTGTGTTCAACTAACTGTAATTACCCCTAGCCGTAGTGTGTACCATATAGTGGCGATTCGCCTCCCTAGGTTTACTTTTTAATGTTTAATGTTTATGTTTTTATATATATCTAGGATCTAGGATCTAGGCTTAATGATTAATGTTATTATTAGCGCTATTATGGGTTGCCTGCCCTGGCTAAAGGCTGATTGCTAATGCCAAAGCCAGCGGCAGAGGCCGACTAAGTCTAGTTAGCTAACGTTCTTGTTTATTCCATAGTATTAGTGCTCTAGCTTAATGTCCAAAACACACAACAAACAAAACAACAAACAAACAACAAACAAACAAAAAACAAACAAAAAACAAACAACAAACAAAACAAACTGTGGTTTAGTCTTACAAGCACACATCAAAAAATAGGCAAAAACAATTTGAAAATAAAGAAAATTTTGTGAAAAATCTGCATGCCTTTAAAAGTAAATTAAATTCCAGTGGGAAATGCGTTATATCTGAAGGAGAGTCTGATGAAAAATCAAGTGGAAAATAAATTGAATACTGTGAAAATAAATACAGGCCAGGAAAAGTGAGGAAAATGTGTATTTCTGGGAAGTGAATCTACATGAAAAATTAGTTGAAAATAAAGAAAATCTAGTGAAAAAAGCTAGCAAATTTATTTCAAGAGAAAAAGCGAGGAAAATGTGAAAATCTTGGGTGTGATTTTGATGGAAAATAAGTTGAAAATCAAGAAAATCTTGTTAAAAACATTCACAAGCTTTGAAAATGCATTGAAAATTGGGTAAAAAGAGGGGGGAAATAGAGGTTTTCCTGGGAGAGATTCTAAAGGAAAATATATGGAAAAATCTTGTATGCCTTTTAATAAAATTGAATTCCAGAAAAAAGTGAGGAAAATAAATAAAGAAACAAGTAAAATGAATTGATGAACGCCATTTTTAAGTTATTTTTAATATTTGGTTAAGAAAATATATTTAAGAAAATATATAAAAATATTTAAAAATATTATATAAAAAAAAAGAGAATACACTAAGCCTGCACCATTGCCAAGTCCTGATCCCTTCACTCCTCCGCCAGCTCCTCCTCCCGCAGCTCCTTCTCCTTTAACTCCTCCTCCCCCACCAACTCCATCCGCTGCGGCAGCCTGGTAAAACGCAGCCTGTAGGGAGCTGGAGTCAAAGTTATGCCACTCTCACCGGCCATGTCCATGTCCCGGCTGCCGGGAGCCACCTCCAGGTGGAAGCGTCTCAGAATGCGGCCGGCGAAGAGGGTCAAAACCATGCGGGCCAGCTCGTCGCCGGGACACATGCGCTTGCCCACCTGGAAGGGTATGAACTGTGCCGGCGCCACATAGCCGCCATCGGGGCCCAGGAAGCGCTCCGGCCGGAATTCTTCCGGCTGGGGAAAGACCTTGGGATCCATATGGATGGCCCACTGCAGGGATATGATCATGGAGCCGCCCTGGATGCGATGATCGCCCACAGTGAAGTCACTCTCACAGCCATGTGGAATGCCCAGCGGGACAACGCTGCGGATACGCTGCGTCTCCGCCAGGCAGGCACGCAGATAGGCCAGCGGCTGCAGCTCCTCCAGCGAGGGTGTGTCATCCAGCGGTAGCAGCAGCTCGTGGAGCCGCCGCTGGCAGGCCTGTTCGCGGGCCATATAGAGCAGGAACCAGCGGAGAGTGGCCAGGGCAGTGTCCACGCCGGCGCCATAGAGATCGGCGAGCAAATGGCGCAGCTGCTCGTCGCAGTAGAGCTGCGACACGGGTATTCGCTCGATGAGGAAGTGCTCCAGGATGCAGTGCGGCTGATACTTGTCGGGGTCCTCCTTGTCGCAATACTCTAGCTGCGGGGGTCGCCGACGCTGCTGCTGCTGCTGCTGCTGCTCATCCATATCCTCCACAGAAGGCAGAGCCTCCTCCGGCTCCTCGGCCAGGTCAGGTTCCCCTGGTTCCTCCTCCTCCTCCTCCACTTGTCCCCGCTCCAGTTGCTCCTGCTGCTGCTTGAGCTCTAGGCTCTCCTTGTGAAGAGCTAGTTTCTTCTCCAGGCGCTCCGAGCAGGCGGACACTATGCGATCATAGATGGCATGCGTCTTGGCCTTGCCCTCGAGGAGGAAGTGAATGTTGCGCGCCTGGGCCGGCAGGCGACGCAGCCAGGGCAGGAAGTTCACCATGCCAGAGATGCCAATCAGCTTGACACCGATCTCCTGCAGCCGCTGCAGGTACAGCCAATCGGGATCGTTGCGGGCATAGGTGATGCCAAACACCAGGTCATTGATGATGTTGCCCAGCGAATGGTGGAGCGCCGCCTGGGGATCAAACTCCGAGTTGCGGCTCTGCTCGGCCTCTTGGGTGAAGAGCTTTGAGAAGAAGGAGGAGGATGAGATTATATTATTTAGTTATTCGAAATTGTATATATACATTATTTCCTATTCTTTGTCAAGTCTGAAGAAAGGAGACACCTCAAGAGAATTCAAGCAATTTCCGTATCCAGATGTTCTTTAGGAGAACTTTGCATGGAAACGAGCAATTGAAATCGTAGAAGATGAAATTTATGCAATGTCGCAGTTAGCAAAAGAAATCAGAGAGATGTCAGAACCAGAAACCAACCGATTTTTCAGTTGGCAAAATATATAAAATATAAGAAAATATATAATTTTAGAGAAGCTTCCTCCCACCTTTACGCATTCGTCCACACCCCGGCCTATGCGCTGCTCCAGTTGAGTCCTTCTCTGTCCCGGCCTTCGGGTCATGCCCAGGGCCTTCAGCCAGTCGATGACCTCCCGGCGGGCATGTCGCCAGATATCCTTCTGGGCGCAGATTATGCCTAAAAAGGGATACATTTATATAGAAGGATGGGAAATGTATAGAAAATATATAGAAAATATATAGAAAATATATAGAAAATATATAGAAAATATATAGAAAATATATAGAAATTAGCACTTATAAAGAAAATATATATAAAATATTACCATAACCACCCATAATGCCATGCGTGAGATATAACGGCGCCCTATCCGTCATCACCTCGTGACGAAAGAACTCCCGCACCAAAGCCGCATCCGAGAGGACTATCGTCCGTATGTTGCCCATTTT
Organism: Drosophila leontia; assembly: GCA_008042735.1. Taxonomy (NCBI): domain Eukaryota; kingdom Metazoa; phylum Arthropoda; class Insecta; order Diptera; family Drosophilidae; genus Drosophila; species Drosophila leontia. Next base: position 12,746 of record VNKB01004048.1, read on the forward strand.
TAACTGAAAGATGCCACCATAACGCCTGGCCAAAGCCTGCAGGGATTTGTGCGGAGCTCTGGCATTCAGAAAAGGCAGATAGCCAAGCAAGGGCAAGCCCCAGGGTCCTGGAGGTGGCACGCCCAGGAAATCATCATACTGATGCTCGCACAGATAAAGGATTATGGCAATGAGAAGTCCCGGCACAATCAGCACACTGAGGCTCTGCAGGGAGGGCAGCCAGTCGGAGTGGCCAATGTCCAACGACGACGACATCTCACTTTCGCTTTCCACTCTCACTTGATTCTCCGACGCGGCGCTTGGTCTGCTCTTCTTCTCCTGTGTGTGTGTCTTAGAGCCTTTCGATCCCCGACGTCCAGTCGCCAGCAGAGCTCTGCGATTACTGGAATTCTTTAGAATTTGAAACGAGTCTTGGGCAGAAATGCAAACAGGGCAGCGTCGGGCTGTCAATGTGTCTGCGTCAGCACGGAGCGGGACAGGGAATCGGATCGGGGAAAGTGAGGAAATGAAGAACGGAGGAACCGAGGCATTGAGGTACTGAGGAACTGAGGAACCGAGGAACCGAGGAACCGAGGAAGAGCCACCGCCGAAGGCCGTCGACAATAGTAACATCAGCACTCGAAATCGGTTTGGATCAGCGGGTGGTTAAGGCAAAGAGATTTTACTTTCGTACAAAATTTGAAAATGAAATCATTGAAAAATCATATGCGCATTCATTAGCCACATACGTAAGCCAGGAGGGGGTAACCCCCGAACCACTTCGAACTCCTTCTGGGTACCTGGGAAGCAATTGGGCTTTTCCCGGCCCTTTCTCTTTTGATTTACTTATTTATTTTTTTTAAATTTATTATTTATTTGATTTATTTTCAATTTCCCTGTTTAGATTGAAGCCACTGGTGCAGCTTTAGAGGCTCATAGTCGCAGGCTTCCTTCTTAATACTCTCTTATCTTTATTATTTTTCAAAGTCACACCAGAAGGTGGCCCAGGAATGTGACTGGGTTTTCCCCCTGGGCAAGACCCAGGCAGCTCCTGTCCCTTCCTTTGCTGTGACCATACATCTATGTCCCCGGGGCCAGGCAGGGATTTCCAGCCAACACACATCTGAGTCATGTCAAAAAAGGGAACAGGAAGAGAGCACAGGGAAGCAGAACAGGAGAGGAGAACAGGGAAAAGGAACAGGGAAAAGGCAAACTGGAAGAAACGAAATGAAACAGCGAAAGGAAGTGGCAAGACTGGTGGTGACTGGTGACGGCGGCAAACAAGTTCAGGGCCAATGGCACAGGCTAAAATAGATACCCAGGCCGTTGACTTCTCTCGCAGGAAGACAAAGGAGCCCGCAGATTGGTGTTATCCGATCCGAGCCCGAGATCTACAACGAGAGCAACATTAACTTGGAAATTTACCTGTGCGTTTTTTTTAATGACCCGCCACGGCCTTCTAGCCGAGATCGGCGCCCGTCCAGACGAATGTTCTTGAGTGGCAGCAGCAGCAGTAGCAGCAGCCGGGGTTCAACAGACGCCAAGATCATTGGCCCGACAGCAGCAGCCGGGGCAATATCCTATGGGAAGGGAAAGGACATGAACCCGTGGACAGCGCGCCAGCGGATGCTGCCTGTCAACACTTGGGATTATTTTAAGCTCTTCCCTGAGTCTGCATTCTCCGCAAAAAAAAAGGTACTGCGAGAAAAGGGTTTGATATATAATATTATAAGAATAATATATATTTATATTATTTATTTTTAAAATTACTAAAATATTATTTAGAATATTTATTCATTCAATTTATATACTTATATTATTGAGATATCTTGTAGAATATTTTGTTTCCTTATGGATTGCCAACTGTGGCTGCCCAGGAGCCTTAGCCTTAGTTAAAAGAGGTGTCCCTTTGGAGTGCAGGTTAGCTTAAGCTTGGACAAACACTCAAAGGGCTGTCCAAGACGAGGCACAACCCGCGTTTACCCACACCCTTCTGCTGATAGTAGTAATGCCTCCTCTAATCAGCTCACGAATTTTCAATGCGAATGGAAATGTAAGCTCCCATCTCTACGCCAAGTGATTCAAAATCGAAATTGAAATTGAAAATGAAAATGAAAATGGAAATCGAATTGGGGGCACCTAGTGTGTGTGCGCACGTCGCGCCCTATGGGCTCACGTGGCGTATTCGCGTTCTGTTATCACCTCCAGAGGGAGGGAGAGACGGAGGGAGGCACGGTTTCGTAAAGCGCTTTTATTACAGTTGCAACAGCATATTGATACCGGAGTGTGCGGATAGGTATTGTTGCTCCTCCAGCTCCTCCTCCTCCATCGCCTCACGGGTGACCGCATCCCCTGCCCATTCCCATTCCCATTCCCATTCCCATAATGTTTGCTTTGCTTTCGAAACATCACAGCAGAGACAGAGCTCTGGCCCATCCCCCCCCAATCCAAAGCTAAAGCTGGGAAAAAATGTGTCAAGGTGGTTTGCATGCTTTATTTTTTAACCCAATTTTCATGCCACTGTATAAACATCCACATCCACAAACCCACAATATCTTTGATTGCCATTTTCTGTATGCTTTTGGCACGCGCTGTGCCATTGGAATGGCATATGGTGGCATGGTAATTCAAGCTCCCGAATGTGCTGTGTCCAAACTATTTTGCGGCCCTTAATGGGGAGCATCTCGCATTGCGCTACAAAGTCCAAGGTTGAACCAAGAGCCAAGAAACCTCAGAAAGCGGACACACAGAAGAGACGGGCCCTCGTCCGCTGCCCGATGAGTAAGTCACTGGGTGGTGGGTCAGTGTAGTGGTTCGTCAGCGGGTTTTCTTTAGCAGCTGACGCGGAATTTTGTGTTTTACGAGAAGACGACACCAGCGAGCAAAGTACGGAGTAGGAGAGGAGGGAGCCTGATCTATGCATTCATCCAGGTACATCTCCATCTTCTCCCACATTTAACAGCTAGCTCAGCTCAGCTCGGCTTGGCTACGTACACCATAGCTTGGCTTCGACTTGGCTTTGGATGTGATTGGCGTACAAAATCGAATACGAATTTTACAAATACCTTGACATCTTTCATAGGCCAAGCCAGCGTTCGTTTAACCCATCCGATTACGAGCAGCCAACGGCGGCGGCGGCGGCAGCCACCCAAAGAACGTGCCGGCGGATTCCAGCAAAAACTGCCAAGATACATTCTGTGCCGATGTTGTAGAGTTGCTGGCAATAAAATTCAAAGAATTTACATGCGGTCACATTTTCATTTCATTCTCGATTTCAATGGAGATGGTAGATTTGAGGGTGAATATATGCATATATAACAAAATATATATCTAAAAACATTTATGTATCTTCTACGCCAAAAAGTAGGCTATGATCAGTGAGTTGTGTGCTTGAAGATGAAGCCACTTGAGGTGGAAAAATATATCTCATCTATCTTTATATACCGGCCCCCCCCCAAAAGTAGGCTTTGATCAGTGATTCTTAATCTCAAGATCGGCTATATTATTACCTAAATTTAAGCTTCTGTTCTACCCAAATCCGCTCAGATCCAATGCAAGCCCAAGTGCTGGCGGCGTGGAGAAGAGAGGCTGAGAGCAGCCGCGGCTGCTGCGAGCAGTTCAACGGCTTTTGAGCCATTTTGAGATCAATGCACCCGTTGGTGGCGGGTGGCCAAAGTGACCAGTGACCAGTGATCAGAGACCGGAGACCGGCGAGTGGCTATAGCCAAAAACCTTGCGCATGAACGAATCCATGGACATGGACACACACTCACCTGGCCGAGAGGCTGGCCAAAAAGTCACCCAAGAAAATCATAAAAAAAAAATATTCAAATAAAATTAAAAAAGAGCTGGCGGAAATTTGTTGTTGCATCTGCATTTGCATGTGTATCTTTATCTGTATCTAAATCGGTTTCTGTAAATGTATCTCGATTTGTATCTGTATCTGTAACTCAAGTGGCGTATGCAAAAATTGCATTTCGAATGCAAAGTGGTCACCAGCCGCATGTCTAGCAGGTTGAGTTGCAGTTGCCGGTTGACAAATTGCCGCCTCAACTTGTTCTGACACTTTTATTCGACTCGGACTCGGACTCGGCTCGAGCTCTACAAATGTGGCAACATTCTAATTAAGCTGCCCGCCACACATTGTTTCGACACCTGCCCGGCCCAGCACTCGGCCACGCAGATACTATCTGGGTATCTGAGTATCTACTTAGAGATACTCGAGCGAAATGAAGTCATCGTGTGGAATGGAAGTCCAAGTCCGAGTCCGGGGGTTTTCTGGCCCCCGGGTAAACCCCCGAAAGAAACAGAAACTCTCGCCCTGATTTTATCCTGACATTAGTTATGCCTTTTTGAGTTTTCAAACATTTGAAATTGAATCTATGATCCAAGAAGACTTTAGATTCTACATATTCTAAAGATAGATTTAAAATATAGTGTTCGATTTTTATGGATATTTTTATATGACAATTTTTTTGGACAAATTCAAGTTCCGAAAAATTATAACTTAGTCAAAAAATCATGAATTTCAAATAGGTAAGCCTTGTTATGTTAGTTCTTATTAAGTTATTGCATTTTTTATAAATTAAAATTAACAAATCTACCTTTTACTACAATTTTACAATTTTCTACAATTTTAACGATCCTTAAAAAATTAAAAAAATTTTTTTGAAACATTCTTAAGGCAAATCAAAATTTCCAAAAATCATAACTCAGTCAAAAAACCATTAATTTTCATTCGGAAAACGTTGTTATGCTAGTTTTTATTAGCTTAAAAAATCAGCATTCTTAATTTAATATTTTAAAAAATTAAAATTTTGGCCAATATTTGACATTTTTAATGATGTAACCCCTTATAAAATTTTGAGAAAATGCCTAAAAAATTAAATTCCCCCAGACATGGCTAAAACGATTCGGCGGTTGATGCTGATCAAGAATATATATGATTTATAGGGTCGGAAATGACTCCTTCGCTGCTTTAAAATAAATTAAAAATAAAAAAAGGGCATTAATATCGAAACCCCCACCTAGGAGGAGTAGCTAGAGAAGCCACAATGTCCCTCCCAAAGTAAAACTGATGTGGAGCACCCGAAGCAGCAGCAGCAGCAGCAGCTCTATGCTAATCCCAAGGTTCTGCATCGGCGGGGTCAACGAATCGCTGTCCAGCGACAAGCTGAAACTGAAGCGGTCCAATTTCAATTTCGATTCCAAGTCCGAAGTCAGAGCCAGAGCGACGACGCTCTTTAATCGCTCATAACCAGCCCACTAATCCGCTAATCATCGCATATATTAGTGGCTGAAATGAAAGAAAACGTTTGCGAACAGAAACCGAAATTGATCTGTGCCGATGATTTCATTTCGTTTGTTTTAATTTGATTTTGATTTTTAGTTTGATTTTTGTTTCTTTTAGATTTCGATTTCAATTTCAATTTCCTATTGAAAGCGTTCATTGATCTCTTGGGCATTCTTGGGCCTTCCACTGCAAAGCCAGAGGTGAGGTATCATCACAAAGAAAAATCAGCCAAGGCTGCTTGCCTAGATTTATGGCTAGCAACATATTTCCTACCTGCCAATGGAAAACGTCCGAAGGTCGGCCAGCAAGGGCAAGGGCAACTGGGCCCCCCCAAAAAAAAGAGGGCCAACTGGGCCAAGATGTTACCATAATTATTAGTAGTCCTTTATTGTTGATTTATTTGTTTGTTTACAGTTTGAACTTGATTTCAAAACAAGGTGTCTTGTGTTTATGGGAGAGCTTAGAGCTGAGGATTAGTCAGAGCATTTGAAATACTTGAAAATGATGGAAAATATTTTATTAAAATATATAAAATATATTTTTTAAATATATACTAACTATATTAACTTTATTTAAAATATACAGAAAATTAGAACTTGGGGAAAAATATATAGAAAAGCTGGAAAATATGAAATATTAACAACCAAAAGACCTCAATTGCGCTTCAAAATCCTCACTAGAAAATATCCTTACCTGTTTTCTAATACATTTTATATAAAAATAAGATTATATTTAAACTTATAAAACTTTAAAGATAAATATAGAAAACCCTGTCAATAAAAAGGGATCCAAAAGACCTCGATTGCGTTTTAAAAACCCTATCAGAAAACATCTCTAGCATTCTCTAATACATTTTTAAAACATAGTATTAATAATAAAAATATTAAATATATATTATTTAAATACGTAGAACTTGCCAAACAATTTTTAGAACAATTTCACAATAAAAAGTGATCCAAAAGCCACCCTTAAGACCTTGATTTCAATTTTAAAATCTCACTAGAAATCATTTTTACATCTCTTTTAAGACATTTTGAATAAATATAAAATTTTTAAATATTAAATAAATATTTTTTAAACCTAAAGAACTCGTACAAAGAATATAGAAAAGTCTTATACAAAAGACGCCCTTAAGAAAATATCTTTCTGTTTTTTACAAATATTTTCAATACAATTAGTAATTGAAAAAATCAAGAAAATACTTTAATTAATAATAATACTTTTAATAATAATTAATAAAAATAAAGATACGCCTAATCCAGGAGTTTGGACACCCAAAAGAAAGCTGTTGCCTAACGATTCTGCTGCAGCTGTCAGCCCCTGATTACGAGGCGCTCGCTTTTTTTTTATATATATATGGCAATCGCGAATTGCGAATAATAATATGATAATTTCGAAATTGCAAATATGGCCCGGACCAGGCCTTGGACTAGGCATTGGATAATGCCAGTGCCAGTGCCAGCGCCAGTGCCACAGCCACAGTTGCAGTCGCCGTCGCAGTTGCAGTCGCAGTTGCAGTCACAGTCACAGCAACAGTCGCTGCTGCCTCGCAGCCAGTTCCAAAGCCAGTGCCAGGATCGATCGAGCCATCAATCGATCTCGATCGATCGATCGATCGATCGATTGCCTGACTGAGCAACTGACTGACCGAGTGACAAGCTCAATGAAATGATTGTGCAACGCTCCGCGCTCGCATTGAAGGTGCCAAGTAGTGCCCCGGGTTGGGGGTGCCTCTAATCAGGGGGCGGGATTAACACATCTCTCATCTCGGGCGAGCTACCATTTCCATTTTCCATTTGCCAATTGCCATTTGCATGAATTGCGCCTGAGCGGCTACAATGTCATCGGTTTGTCGGGTGTTGTTCAGCGATTGGCGATTGTCAATTCAATTACGGCGACGGATTTCAATTCAAATTGAAATGTCACACTCGAGTGGCACGGGGGGCAGCCGGGTGCCGATACCCTGTAATAATGGTAGAAGAAGAAATCAAGTAGGGTGTCTTATTAACAAGGGTTTCCCCGGAAATGCTTTAGCTTTGCAGACTGAAGTTATGAAAGCGATGAACGGTCTGCAATAAAAATATTATTTACAAATTATTTTCAAGGGTCTAGCAAATAATCTACATTTTGTCTAGACCCTTGAAAATAATCTTTAAATAATATTGGGTTTATGAGAGATTTTCCTATGAAGTCTATAAAGAAACCAGATCAGGCAGGCCCTCTCTTACCCTGGGGTCTCTGGTAATCTTAAAGGATCACTCCATGTCGCAGTAGGAGGATCTAGAGGGGCTAGAACAGCTCCTGATGACCAGATCCTTGGCACAGACAGAGCTGGATGAGGTTCTGTATCCATCACATCCCGCCAAAGGCAAAGCAATCAAGGTAAAGGCAATTATAAATAATATAGGTAAAACTTCGTAAGGTTATATTTTTTATATCAAAATAATTTTTAAAATTTTTGTAGCTATTAAATAAATATAATATAATAATTATAAATAGTAAGAAAACTATATTTCTCACTTGTAATGATTACGATCCTTGACTACAAGCATAGCAGACCTAACACGAAGGCCGTGAACTAGGGGAAGCACAGGCCAGAGTCAACTCTCTGGCTCCTATTCCTGCCCCTGCTGCAGCTGTCCAGTCCAACTGCTGACAAGTGCGTCGCGTTATATAAAGTGACAAACATCAAGCGAGTCGGCGACGGCCAGGGCATGCTAATCAGCATCAGCATGCAATTGCGACGCGGTCGGTCGGTGCGATTCATGCGCCGAATGCAAATGCAACGCCCAGTAAGGTACCCCGCAAACCACACCCCTCACACCTGCGGCTGAGAAAGTATCTCTGGCCATAAATCAGCCAGGTATCTCGTAATCAGTCTTAAGCCAAACTGGTAGATAAAGTTCTCTGATTCGATCTGGAAACAGGTGTAGATTTTAATTTAAATACTAAATTAAATTTCGAAATTTAATGATTTAAATATTATTTAAATATTTTTTAAATATTATTTTAAATATTTTTTAAATATCCTTCTTTAAAGCAGCCTTAAGTAATCACTAGACTCTCCTATGAGGCTGCCCTTGTCTGTCTCAAAGGGGGATTCCCCACAAGAGGGGGCTGCCTGGTGAGTGGGTCATGTTGTCCAGCGGTGAGAAACTGCCATAAAGTCAAGGATTAAGTCCTGCCAGGGGCAGCTTCCTTGGTTGTAACCAACTTGAGGCTCCATCTTAAGCTCCATCTCCATTTTTATCTCCATTTCCAGAGGCCAAGCTGACCTCGCCGAGCTTGTGACTCTGACTCCAGGTTTTCTCCTTGCGGCTGCGTGGCGGCTTTTTTGAGGCCAAATTTAATTGCCACAACTGCAGCAGCAGCAGCAGCAGCAGCAGCAGCCTCCACTGCAGCAGCATCAACGTGAAATGCAGAAAATTGCCATCGAGAGAGAGAGAGAGAGAGGCTGCTTCAAATGTACTTCCCCCCATTGCCAAATTCTGTGCCTCTCTCTCTCACTCTCTGGGGTCTCTCTCTGGCCTCTCATTATGCTTTTATTATGGCGACTTTCGCAAGGTAATTGACATCGATTCGGGGCTCCGCCATTCATCTTGAATGGTAGCTCCAATCCAAGACGGAGGAGCCCAACCCGTGGCATTGACAAATGGGTGAAATGCAATTAGCCTGGCCAAGTGAACAGACTCTGACTGTGTGTGTGTGTGTAATTACCCCATAAAGAGCAATGATTATGAAGGCCCCAGGATATAAAGAAGGGATAGGGAGCAGGAGCAAGAAGCAGGGAGAGCAGGAGCAGGAACAGGGATAAGGAGCAGGGATCATGAGGATGGAGCAGCTATAGCTGCCCGGATAGGTATAAGAGCAGGGCCTGGAACTGTTTGGTGCCGCTGCAGCTTGGCGACATGGTCAAATGACAAGTTGGTTCAGTGGGTCGTTCAACTGGTTAAGTTGCCGCTGCCGGCCACCGGCTGCCGGCTGCCGCTGGCCAGAGCGGTCATTGACCGCTGGCCTACAACCGTGGGCTATGGCTATGGCTATGGCTATGGCTTTGGTTATGGCTCTGGCCACATGGCTGAGCCAGGGCTATGACTATCACTAAGACTGTTGAGGAAGAAAGAACCAGAGCCAAGAGCAAGGGCTAGGTGCTACCCACAAAAAAAGGGGCTTGACTTTGAAAAAAGAAATATATAAGAAAAAAAAAAATAAAAAATAAAAGCGAAAAGTCAGCCATTAAGTCACTCTGTTTTCCGGTCACTGTGCCAACGACATTGTGTCATGCAATCTCCCCCCTCAACATACTCACACTCAATGGCGAGATCAATGCACTCCACTTCACTCCACTCCAAGCCAAGCAGGAGACTGGCTCTGACTGTGGCTCAAGCTCTGGCTCTAGCCAAGTGTTGACAGTGAGGCCGGGCCAGGCCAGTGTGTGTGTGTTGCCTAATGCATTGCAAAAAGGTTAGGAGACAACAACAAGTGGCTTACCTACATTCCCAAAAGCAGCGCAAATTCCAAGCGAGACACCGCTAAAAAGACACCGCCCCCAACTCTGGCCAAATGGATTGCTACGGTTTTGGATTGGTTTCGGTTTGAATGAGGGTTTTGGGGGTGTTTGGGGGTTGGGGATGGCAGCCAGGGGAGCGGGAGTTCATTGACTTTTGCGCAAACGCAAACGCACAGGCCTCCAATTCCCCATTCACCATTCCCCGAGACACCGCCTTCGCCCCCAGCCCAATCAATGCAATGCACACTCACGTAGGCCGTCAACTTGTCCAACAAGTTGGTAGACGACAGCCGGAGGAGCAGCTAAAGCCAGCAGCAGCAGCTGAAGCAGCAGCTGAAGCAGCAGCAGCAGAAGTCGCAGCAGCTAGCAGCAGCAGCAGCAGCAGCGCCAGCTAATGTTGTCGTCATCATCTGTAAGCTTGCCACTCTCTCGCGTCTCTTTCTGGCTTTGGGCCAACTTAGAAGGCAGGATAACAGAGGTGGCAGCAGCAGCAACAGCAGCTGCAGCAACAGCAGCAGCAGCAACAGCAGCAACGGCAGACACCAGCGTGGCCATGCCAATGGCAGCGGCGTCAGTGCGTCTCAGCCGCAACGGTCAATGACCGACCGACTAAAAAGCAGCACTCGCAGCACACAACACACAGCACACACACATTACACACACAGCATGGCACACACTCATACCTAAGCCGGGCCAAAGCCGCTGTTCACTTCCGAGGCGAGTACGCTTGGCGGGGCCAAAATCCTGGCTTCAATGTCAAGGAAGTCGCTGCAGCAGTACTTCCTTGTGCCAGCCAGCAGTGACTCAGCAGGCAGTGGAGGAGGAGGAGGAGGAGGAGAAATGGGGGAGTGATAGAGGAGGAAGAGCTAAGGGTATAGTTGGAGGAGGAAAAGAGCTAGGTGTAGGCTTAGGCGAAAGAGTTTCAGGAGTAATTTTAGGAGCTTAAGGAGGATAAAGTCCAGAAAGAGTGGCTGATAGGAGTTAGATTTTTGTAGGAGGTTATTCAGGAGGAGAGAAGGTAGTCAGTCCAGTTGGTGAGCAGGAGAGCAGAAAGTCAAAGATGAGCTTCAAGATCAGGGATTCTTAAGATCAATGGAATGGTTCCAGGAGTAGTTTCAGAAGCTCAAGAAGGAGGAAGTCCAGGAAGAGCATCAAAGAGCAATGAGCTTTAGAGGAGGTTATTCAGGAGGAGCTTCTTCAGGAGGAGCTGCTTCAGGAGGAGCTGCTTCAGGAGGAGCTTCTTCAAGAGGAGAGATGGGAGCCTGTCCAGGTGGGAAGTCAGTGCAAATAGTATAAAAAAATATCCAAGATCAATGGATAACCAAGACCAGCAAGAAAGAGACTTGCCGGAAGACAAGCCCCAGGATCCTTACCCTTCCCCCCCTTTAAAGTTTAAAGCACTCCAAATAAAAATCCAAGTAGCATCCGTCTTGGTCTTGGTCTTCCTCTTGGGTCTCCCACTCTGCTGACGTCGCTGTTGCTGCTCCAGCTGCTGCTCCCGCTGCTGCTGCCGCCGGCTTCGACTGCGGCTGCGGCCTGACTTGTAAACAGAAAAGTTCGTAAACCTTTAAAAGTGAAAGTAAAATCGGACGTAGACCTACATATACCAAGACGATGACGACGACGAGCGCTCCGAGAGCCGGTGTGCGTGTGTGTGCCCAAGAAGCAGCTGCCAAACCAGAAAGCTAACCAGCGGCCAAAGGGAGCGGGCAGGGGGAGAGCCAAGAACGTAGAATGGAGAATGGGGAATGGAGAATGGGGAACGTAGAATGGGAGGCTTCAAACGGGAGACGGGAGTTGGGAACACACCGAGAGCTGTGTTGGCCACAAGCACACACACACACACACACTCAGACGACAGAACACACATTTTGCGGCGCGCCTCGTGCAAACGAAAGACTTCAATGACACACGAACTCGACGATGGGAATGAAGGCCCCCTCCCTCCCTCCCTGTCCCTTTGCCCAAAAGGGAAACAATTTGATTTGGCAGCTTAGGGGGACTACTTCCTCGAGTGACTGGCCAACCTTGGGGATCCCGCGCAGCACGTGCTCCGACAACGACCCCGCGGAAACTGGAACTGAATGAACTCCTGCGACAGCAGCAGGCAGCAGGCAAACATAGCAGCAGCAGCAGCAGCAGCAGCAGCCTCGATCACGATGACTTCCTGTCGATACCGTTACGTATGCATTATGAGCAGTCAAAACAACGATTGCGCAAAATGCAAAATGCCAGCAACAACAAAGGCGGCAGCAACCTGGCAACCAAAAAACAAAAACAAAAAAAAAAGGTATATTATATATACGAAAATAACCATTACCCACCCCAACAATAATGCGTGGGGATCAAAAGTCAATAAACTTTGTAAATTAAAACTAGGCAAGAGATGAGAGTTTATTTAGCTTAGTTGCATTATAATTTGATTTTTGAATAGTATTAATAATACATATTTATAATATTTATTTTACATTATAAGAATATATGGTATTTATATATATAAATATAGTTTAATAATATTTCATATTTATTATATATATTTATTTGTCAGAATAATGTTTTGTGGGGGGACATTGCTTTCCAAAGGATTATTCTGACATATAAATATGTATTATAAACATTAAATATTATTATTTTTTATAAAGAAATTTATCAATTATAAATAATAAATAATAATAAATTGTTCTATATATTTCATTAAATATTTATATTATTTATTATATATATTTTTTATATTACATTTTTTATATTTATTTATTTGTTCTATATTGTAAATCGCATTTATATTTATTTTTATATTTAAAATATATATTTTTTAATATTCCTACATCATATTTATATTATTTTTATATTTATCTTATTTTTTTATTTATATTATTATTTATATTTTATAATATAACTTTTTGAAGCCCTTAAAAACTTGAAAAAATTTTCAAAATAAGCCCAATTGCAAATCAAACCCTATAACCCCTGTTTCAAACGAAACAATAAAGTTTTTCCAGCAATCTATGGTCTTGAGCCATTTCAGAAAATATATTCAAGTGTTTCCTTAGCCCAAAATCAATCAAATAAAGGAATATATATCTTAAAAAAAGATAGATTATACCTACTAATAAGCAAGGCCAAAGCAAGTGCTTTTCCTGGAAACCCTGATTTTCTTCACACATTTCCAATTGACTTTCTCGCCAAAGGATCGTTGAAAATGGTCAGTTGTCGGTCATCAATCGATCGGGCAGCGCATCTTCCAACAAATAAATAAAAATTTATAATTCATAATAAAAAATAAATAAAAAAAATAAATAACAAACAAAATAAAGGCAAAACTGTGAGCTGTGTGCAGTCAATAAACTCGGCGGCAAGCCGCTCACAAAATTGCGTTGACTTTTCGCGTTACATAATAAGCGGCAGCCGACGCCACAGCTGATCTTGGCTCCACTTGGAGCCACCGCCGAAACGCCGGAACGCCGAAAAGTTTGTCAACCCCAAACGAGACGAAAAGCTCACCGCTCGCCGCTGGCAAAAGCAAAACAAATCAAGATCTCGATTGAGATTGAGATTGAGATCTCTCCATCGAGGCGAATACAAATCGATTTCAGTGGGTGGCGGGCGGTGAATAAACGACGAAAGGTCGTCGACGTCGCCACCGGAAGAAGCGTGCCAAAAATATCTAAGCGCCGGTCCCAAAAATAGAAGCACCTTTCTGCTGTTGGCTGTTGGCTGTTGGCCGGCCGGGCAATGATCTGTCTGGGAAGCCACTAACTGGAGTGTCTCCTCTAAGCCCAGTTGCCAGTTCCTAGTTCCTAGTGCCCGACTGCATATTTGGCATACTGAAAGCGGGGCCAATGGACAGCAGCAGCAGCAGCAGCAGCAACAGCAATAAACTTCAAAAACTTTGCCGGTCAACGAACTCTCATCTGTATTCAACGCTTGACTCAAAGCCAAAAGACAAGCCCAGCTCACTGCCGCAGTCTCGGCCAGCTTCGCTGCCGCCAGCTCAGTCAGCTTAGCCATCTCAGCCATCTCGCCTCTTGGCCATCTGTGCTTTGAGCCGGCTGAGCTGCTGCTGCTGCTGCTGCTGCTGCTGCTGGCCAAGTGGTTTTGCCAATCGCCGCCATGGCCGAGGCTGCTACAAGACGGGAAGGGGGGAAACTTCTAATCAGCTGCTCGACGGCTCCCAGCTGAGCAGCAACAACAATTAGAAAGCCAAACGATGTCCAAGTCAAAGCCAACAGCCAAGAGCCATCCAACGTCATCGCCAACTCTCGCTTCTTCACTTTTTAGTGGGTCTTCCAGCAGATACTTTGAATATGAAAGCATTTCGAATGGCTCCAGCTCTGGGTCAGCCGAATTGGAGCACCGACTGACTCTGGTCCGGCATAAGAAATCACTTAATGGTCAGAGACAGAGACAGAGACAGAGCCAGAGACAGAGACTGAGTTAGAGCCAGCTACTGCCTCGGGCTCTGGTGGTTTTGGTGCATCTGCCCGCAATTAGCAGTTCTTGTCGAGGTTCTAGGCAAACCGCGTAGAAAGCCGCAGCTGGCGGAGAATCAGAGACACAATCAGCTGGCCTTCGCTGTCGGTCGACAAAAAACGAAAGCTAAGGTTCAATAAACCTCTAGAGGCAGAGGTAGTGGCAGAGGCAGAGGCAGTGGCAGTGGCAGAAGCAGAGCCGGAGCTGGAACAGAGCAGCCTCAAGATTCTTTTTTGTGGCACAATAAAGGTTGGTTGATGGTTCACTGGATTTATGATTTCTGGTGTGCCACACCGAGTGAAGGAGAGAGAGAGAGAAAGTTTCAGGGCGATTGGAAATGGAAATGGAATTGGAATTGGAAATGGAAGCCATAAGGAGTCTCTGGGGAATCACAAGGCACTTGGCAAAGTTTTAGCAGTTGATAAAGATTTAAGGCAAAAGCTAACTTAATTAGAAAGAAACAATGTAATCCACTTTTTCCCACCTCTACTTTATACCCAGCCACATTGCGCATACGCCCTGTTTGCTGGGCCCACCCGATGACAATGCCGATTCTGGTTGGAATCCAGACGCTATGCCGGCTATATAACGCTGGCAATATTCTCAGAGCTCCTCGCTCCACTGCAGCTTGCTTGACAAGAACTGCATTTCGCTTTACACCTCAACTGCAGCAGCAGCAGCAACAACACGGCGACAATGTACACATGTTGAGCACACACACACACCGCACCGCTTGTCAGTCTATCTGGCCGGGTGGTGTGTGTGTGCTTACCTGTTTTAAAAGACACTTTTTTAGTTTATTGAACTTTTGTGCACTTTGAGCGTCGCCCCACCCCACAACCTCCTCCACAACGGTCGTGCGTTGGCGTTGGCTTGACTTGGCTTGGTTTGGCTCCGCTCCAGCTACAGCTCCAGCTCCAGCTTCAGCTTCTGGCACCGCCTCCCGTCTCCCGTCTCCCAACGCCATCGCTGCCTCGGCATCCGCTCCACTATTGCGCATGCCTAGCCTCGATCGGCGATCATTTTCATACCGCGATGGCCTTCAAAACGATAATTCAAGCGCTTAATTTTTATCCACGCTCTTTGCAAAGTTTATTCAACTTGCTGCTGCGCTTCACTGCCCCGGCTGTGACTGTGACTGTGACTCTGAAAGCGTCTCAGGGGGAGTAGGGGTTGGAGTTGAAGCTAATTCCTCTTCCTTTCCGCCTTTCCTTAGACTTTTCCCGGAAAGGAAAAGAGTGAGCTGTGGAAAGTGCTTATCCTCGGAGCTATATCTTTACAGGATATATATCTAAAATCGGAAAAATTTATAGATTTAAACCTTAAACTCTTGATAACATTTCGAAATAAGTTTCGGTTAATTTACGGCTTGAATTTAGCTTTTCTTTTAATTAATTTGTAATATAAAAAAGTAATTTAAAGCTTATATGTTTTCCTAAAAATTAAAAATGTCTTCGAAATGCTTGATTAAAATTGTATATATTTATTTCCAATGATTTTTCTGGCTTAATTAAGCAAGATATTTATTTAAAATTAATATTTAGTATAATATTTAATTTAATATTTTATATAATAAATATTTTTAAAGCTAAAATGTTTCCTTAAAAATTTAAAATATGTAGGAAATGCTTGATTAATATTGTATATATTTATTTACAATGATTTTTTTGGCTTAAAAAAGCAAGATATTTATTTAATATTAATATTTAGTAAAACATTTAACCTAATATTTAATATAATATACAATTTCAAGCTTAAATATTTCTTTAAAAATTAAAAATGTCTAGCAAACTCCTGATTTCCAATTTTATACATTTATTTCCAATGATTTTTCTGACTTAAATAGCAAAATATTTATTTATTATCAGTATAACTCTTTTAATATTTATAATACATATAATATTTTAAATATTATTATTAATAATTATTTCATTTTTTTATTATCTCTACTGCTTTTTGAAAAATTAATTTAATATATTCAAGGGCCCTTCAGTGTAACCCAGCCAGCGACTTGAAGCGATTATTTAATTTAATTTTAATTGGAGAAAGTGCAAAGCCCCACTCGATACAATCAAACACACACACACACACAGAAACTAAAATTAAGTCGGCTGAAAAAAAAAAAAACTAAATAATAAAAAACAAAAAAAAAAAAACATTCAAAGCCAAACCAAACCAAACCAAAGCAAACAAAAACGACCAACACAAAGGCAAAAATGCTTAATCACCTCAAATTACAAACGCATTCGATGACAAATTATGAATCCCAATCTTGGGTCTGCGAGCCCAAAAACCCACCAAGTCCCTGACAACACAACGGCAAACAACAGCAAACACTCTGGGCCCAACCAGTTTTGATTTAAAAACCGAAAATAAATAAAATTAATGACCGCAATGGCAACGAAATGCAAATAAAAGACAAAGAGCCAAAGCCAAGCTCAAGCCCAAAAACCCAAGTCTCGAAGTCCAACCAAAATTTCTACTTATGCAAAGTAGAAATATTGCCTAAAGAGCTGCCACCAGAGGCGACTCTAAAAGCGTGTCACAATATCTGCCCAAAAGTGAGCGCCAAAGAAGACTATTGGCAGTTTGAAATTTTTATGATACCGACAGGGGGATACTCTGTAGGGGGGCCTTGGGGTATCCTTGAAGGGAAAGAGGTTCTACAAAAAAATCTTTAAAATATATATATTATATGCCTAAAGCTTTAAAAGAGTTAAAAAATATCTAGAATATTTTCTGATATTTTTTATATATTTTATTAAGAATTTGCTTTCGTTTTAAAATAAATTCTGTGCCCAGTAGGGGGGCTTAGGGTATCCTTGAAGGGAAAGAGGTTCTACAAAAAAATCTTGAAAATATATATTAAATGCCTGAACTTTAGGAAGATCTAAAAAACAAATTATAGAATATTTTCTGATATTTTAATATTGAATTAAGAGTTTGCTATTGCTGTAAAATAAATTATGAGCCCAGTAGCGGGACTTAAGGTATCCTTGAAGTAAAGAATAAGACTTGAAAAAAATCCTAAAAATATATATTAAATGCCTGAAGCTTAGGAAGATCTAAAAAAAAATGTATAGAAAATTTTCTGTTATCTTAATATTTAATTAAGAGTTTGATTTTGCTGTAAAATAAATTCTGTGCCAAGTTTTAGGTAGCCAAGAAGCTGTATTTTCTTGTATATAGCTTTTTAATTGTTTCTTTAACTAAAAATACATATTTTATCTTGCTGTTGGATAGTTAAGACTATCTGAAAATTAAATTAATGAATGAACCAAATGAACTCCAAGTCGCCTATACCCCACACCCATTGAAGGGCATCTGCAGGCGCATTCAAGCGCCAGTTACATTAATTTTCGAATGATTTTTTTATATATACAAATATATATATATTTTTTTTCATTTGGTAGGCATTTGTATTATGCAAAACATGGAAAACACTGAATTTGAAATTGACCAACTGCGGCCGTTGATCTGCCCCGTATCTGTATCTTAATCTGCAGCTCGATTTGTATCTGTATCTGTATCTGTATCTGTAACTGGAGCTACCAATGCTACTCCTCCCGGGGGGGTGTGCTAAGCGATGTAATGGCCCTCGGCCGGATTGGACAATATGCGACAATCAAATTAATTTCATGCGCATTGTGCATAAAGGGCCAAAAGAGTTAATGCGGCCCCGCTTCATTATAGTTGGCTCGGATCGTATTGGTTTGGTTTTGGTTTTGGTTTTGGTTTTGGTTTTGGCCTGGCTCTTTACGTAAGGCCCTTGAACGTGCAGCGATCGTTAACTTTTGGGAATCAAAAAAAAAAGCGGTGAAATTTTTCTCTACTCTCTACGTGTGTGTGTGTGTGTAAGTGTGTGTTGGGGGTCTTTGTTTCACCAGCTCCAAGCTCCAAGCTCCAGCTCAATCCTCCACCCGAACGACACTTGTGTGTCCAGCACGTAACCGTGATGATTACGGTCTGTTGCAGCATCAGGAATGCCCCCTCTTTCCATTAAGATCGTTGCCCTCGAATCGGATTTGTTGATGCGTTGCGTTACCTTTACCCGCTGTGCTCAGCGATTCTAGCCGCTTTGGCCCCCCCACCTTCCGGTGTCGCCTTACAGCGTCGCTGTCCTGAACGGGAGCCGGGGTACCCACCCCGATTTACACGTCACGTGGGGCACTCCGAGGCGGCAGCGGCGGATCACGTTGTGTAACAACGCTTATCAGGCGAGCAAAAAATATTTAAAAAAAAAATAAAAGAGCTTAAATTGCTGGCAAATATTTACCTCGAACATTTTGACCGACTTTTCGGGTGCCTCTCGGCTCCGACTCCGACTCTGACCGCATCTCCAGCTCTGGCTTTTGCTCCTGCTTTTGCTCCTGCTCTTGCCCTGACTCTGCCTTGATTACAGTCAGCAAACATGGTATGCCAGGTGGGCGACACTAACCCAAACTCCCATTGCAGCCTAAGCAGGGCAGTGTCCCAACAATGGATGACGACGTTGCCGGAGAAAGTCGCGTAGAGCGGAGCGATAATCACAACGAGAATGAGAATGGTAATGATGAATGGCGCCCAGCTGAGAGCGGCGGCCGAGAAAGGTTCAATAAACTTGCCAGAGTTTGCTTTGCCAAAAAAAAATATAAAAAATAAAATCAAAAAACCAGACAGACTTGGGCGAAAAGAACCGAAAAAGCGCCATGGGGCAGCCTGCAACGTTTGTGAAAGCCAATGCAAAGCGATGCAAAACCCACCGAGGACAGAGTCGCCAAAAGCCCCAGCGAGATCCCGTCCAAGCCAATCCCCACTGATGACACCCAGTCCGAGGCAGACACGGTAAGAAAAGTGGTTATAAAAGTGGGCTGAAAGGGGGTTTCCCTGGGAAAATATGTATATAGAAAAGGAAGAAAAATCAGTGAAAGGCCCAGAAAATTAAAGGAAATATTTCTGGAAAGAAGGAATATTTTTATAAAGTTTCCAAGTGATTTTACTTTATTTTTTAGATTTATTAAATTCTGCTTGAAAAAATTGTTGCAAGAAATTATTAAAAGAAAAATATATGAGAGGAAGAAATGGGTTTAAAATAAAATAACAAAGAATACAATTTGTGCAGAAATAAAGTGTAATATTTTTAATAGTCTTAAATAAGTGGGGAATAAGGTATTAATTTTTTACAATTTTTATTTATTTTTTTTGTATAAATCTTAGTTTAAAAAACTAATAACTAAGTCATGAAATGCATTAGTTTTAAATCGACAAAACTTTGTTATCTTAATTTTTATTAGTCTTACAAATTTGCATACTTTAATTTATTTTTTTTATAATTTAAATTTGTGTCAATAAAGTTTTGAAAAAATGGTTAACAACATTTTTGGAGCAAATCAAAGTTTCAAAAAATCATAACTCAGTCAAAAATGCTTTAATTTTCATTCGGAAAGCGTTGTTATGCTAGTTTTTATTAGCTTAAAAAATCTGCATTCTTAATTTAATATTTTAAAAAATTAAAATTTTGGCCAATAATGATGTAACCCCTTATAAAATTTTGAAAAACTGCCTAAAAAATTAAATTCCCCCAGATATGGCTAAAACGACTCGGCGGTTGATGCTGATCAAGAATATATATGATTTATAGGGTCGGAAATGAATACTTCACTGGCTAAAATCAAAATAACCGCTTGAAAGGGTAAAAAAGCTTTTAATTTCGAATTAATTTTAATGTTAATATGATTACAATTATATTAAAACTATATTTTATTTGAAGGAAACTCAACAATTTCCATTGGGAAAACTCTTAGAAATTTATGAAAAGCAGAACAAGTCGCAGCTTTATTTAAAAATAAATATATGAAAATTATAACTCAAGCTTATAGCTAAATTTCTTGTGTTCCCAGTTAATTTTAGTGCCTTAAATGAATCTATAAATACAAAAACTTAAAATTAAAGTGCTAAAAAAAAAAGGCCAAAATCTATGCCAAATCAGCAAGCAACACACCCATTAAATCCGAATGATATATCCACAATTATTTCGCTGGCTTGCAGTGGCCACTCTGCCCAGGCCATTCCCAGAGCTCCAAGACATGCTGGAAGCCAAAGCGCCAAGTCGCTGGCTCTCTGCCGCTCTGCCTCGGCCAACGTTGCTGCGACAGTCGTGGCTGCTGCTGCTGCTGCTGCTGCTGCTGCCGGCGTCTGCGCGACAGCGTTCGTTGACTTAACGCACTACTAACTCAGTGCCACAGTCACCGACTTTTGAAATGTGTGTTGTAAACACACACACAGCCGCAGAGTGCCAAGTCACACACAGACACAGGTGGCAGGTACGTAATGCTTGGCAGTGTTGGTGTTTGGCTTTAACCATTATTTATGCTAATGATCGTATACTCGCGTTGCTGCCTTCGGAGAGCTCTGCTGCCAGCGATTTGTCCACCAATTACTGGGGAGAGGGTTGGGAACCAAGGATTGGTATTAGATTTGTTTTTGGCCAGGATCTGCCAGGGTGGCAGATGCACTCCATTAGCTGCCATACGGAAGAAGTGTCGGCTTTTGCGGCTGGGAAGTGAAAGCATCTCCGAAAGTTGTTAAAAACACTGCTGGCTTGTGCTCTCGGCGCTGCTCCAATGCTCCAGGGTGATAGTGATGATGATGAGATGCCAAGAAGCTCAGCTAGGCGAAGGGTTCTAGGGGAAGCCAGACCACACACACACACACCAAGAAGGATGAAATTCTATCACCTGAAACAGGATATGCAGTTCTCGTTCAGTTCCTTATGGGTTTGTTTCGCATTGAAGGAGTCATTTTCGACCCTATAAACCATATATATTCATCATCAGCATCAACAGCCGAGTCTATCTAGCCATGTATGGCCGAAAAAATATTTTTTTTAATTTTTTAACATTTTATAAAATATTATAAGAATGATTTCCTACTCTATAAAACATATATATTCTTTATCAGCCTCAACAGGCGAATTAATCTAGCCATTTTTCAAAGAAAAACCATTTTAATCGTTTTTATATTGTTAAAATAAAAAAAAGACCTTTTATTTATTTGTTAGCTTAATAAAAACTAAAATAAATATGCTTTCCGATTTAAAATTAATGCTTTTTTAGCTTAGATAAGACATGGATTTGTTGAAAAAATTATCATATAAAAATACCGATAAATATCGATTTAAAGTCCTTAGATATTACGATTTACAATTGGATCCCATGAATCAATTGCAAACTTCCTTTCTTGTTTGAAATATCTCTGTGGCGAGTGTTCAGATTAAAGTCCACCTGGCTGATGTTGCTGGATCGACTGCCTCCTAAAGGTAGGTCATGCACACTCGCACACACACACACACACACGCACACACAGTGGTAATGGGGTGTCGGGAAACACAAGGAAGAGAAATTTTGCGCTTCGCTGCGACACTCCTCCGCTCTTCGCTCTTCCGACTGTTTGTGTTGACCAAATAAAAATCGAAGCGGGGCACAAGCCAAACAGAAAATTTCAATTCAACTCAATTCATTAAATCAAATCAAACAAACGCCCACGCGGGCCACGCCCACCCGCAGCATACATATCTCGCTGCGAAAAAAAAAAATAATGTATATAGAATTTGACGCAGTTTTCAGTGCAAATTGCCGGAACTATTTGGCAAATAAACCAAGGCCAAGCCCCCCCACAAACACAATGCAATGCGTATATTTTTCACCATTTTCCCCTCAATTTTCCACAAAGCGAGAGGGGATATCTAAATTGTGATATTAATTATGTAGAAAATGCACACAGGCATTGGAAACTTTAATTGAAAATTTAGTGGTTTGTATTTTTTATATTTCTATTTATTTATATTGATTTTAATATTTAGTTAAATACTTAATTTTACTGGTTTTATTTATATTTAAGCCCTTATTTGTTTCTTTAATTTCATTATACTTTTTGTAGGCAGATCTTGGTAGAATTTTTCAATTGTTTAAGGTTTCAAATATTAATCTACATTATATTCATGTTTATGATAAAATAATCAGCTAAAATGGTTAAAAATATTGTAGATTTGTAGGTAAATTTGATTTTTTTATTAATTTGTGTCTTGTTTTATAGGATATCTTAATTCCTTCTATATGACTTGTTAACTGTTCTTGAAATACAAATTTTTGTTAAGTTTCAACCAGTTAACTCTTTAAACTGAGAACTTACCTAGCTTAGTAACATGTCTAGATCTGTTGGGCTTATTATTATTTTTTATTAATTCTCTCCAAAGCCATCTCATACCCGAATTTGCATATAGGCAAAGTGCACTGTACCCTAGGGCATTAAATTCAATTAAAGCCATAAACCAGACCCGTGCCGAGCTCAATGGATTGAAGAAAGCCAAGAGACGCGTCGCGATAGGCCTATACAAATCGGGCCCAAAAAAAAACCAAAAAATAAAAATAAAAAAGACACCAACATCTGGGCAAGAAGGCAACGGTAAATTTTTGGCCAAACAGCGGTAATACAACAGGCAAACAGACAAACGGACAACAGACAATCGACAACGCAGCTCGACAACTTTTTAATTGCCCTCAAAAAAACCGACTCCAAAACTCAAATACTCTCAAAAAAAAAAAAAAAAACCCCAAAAAAAAAAAAAAAAAAAGAGTAAGAGCCCCCCAAGGGGCGGGCAGAGGGGGCAACTCCGAATCGTAGGCAGCAGCGCCGCAGATAGGCCGTAAAAAATTTCTTTCTGCTGCAGATTCTGCGCGCAGCAGAGCAGCATCATCAGCATCATCATCATCATCATCATCATCATTGGCAGCCGCAGCAGCTTTACGAGCTTTACGAGCTGTGAGTTCTTGTTTAATTTTAATGTTTCTTATTTTTCCCTCCGCTGCCTTTTCACACTTTAGAAAGTTTGGTTATAAATTTGCTGCTGCTGCTGCTGCTTGCTGCTGCTTGCGCCTTGGCTTTGCAGTTTTAGCGGATCTCTCCCTCTCTCTCTTTCTCTTTATATATATATATATACAAGTCTCTGTCTGTCTCTGTCTCTAGCAAGAGTCATTAAAGACTCGCAAAAGTGTCCTGAAAGCGAGAGTTAAGGCCCCAGGACAGTACTGGCCCCAGAAGAGCTGTTTGCAACTCAATTTGTATACGAATTTGAATACAAGTAGGTGAAGTGTCAATGAACTCGCAACAGAGGCAGCAGCAGCAGCAAACAGCAGCAGTAGTAGCAGCCGCAACAGCAGCAGCAGCAGCAGAAATATCAATAGCAGCCACTGCCACAGAGAGATTTGCTTAGCAGGATCTCCAGCCGGAAAAAGGATCCGCCGAGGCTGTGACTGCGCTGCTGCTGCTGCTGCTGCTGCTGCTGCTGCCACTGCTGCTGCTGCTGCTGCCACTGCTGCTGCTGCTGCTGCGGTGGCCCCGCTCGAGTTCAATGCACTTGATTTGGCATACATTTGGCATTCGGGCGCCTCTTATCAGACGCAACCGGCTGCCGTTGCAGTTGCAGTTGCAACGTCGCAATGTTGTGCTCCCTCTCTCGCTCTAGCTCTCTCCCCCTCTCTCTTGGGCACACGTCTTATCAAAGCAACGGTGCGCTGGCTCCCTCGCCGGCGCCCCCAGTGATAACAGCTGAGCAAACAACTCAAACATGTTCGAGCGAAAAGCACTCAAACCTCTGAAGAGAGCCGGCAAAGAGAGCGCTCAGTTTGAGTCAAAGCCAGAGAGGAGCTTAAGCCGAGGCCGAGACGAAGTCGAAGTCGAAGTCGAAGACGGAGGCACAAGCCGAGGTCTTAGCCGAAGTGCCAGGCCATCAGCTGTTTTGATGGCGGCGAGGATCGGTGGCGTATGCGCGATGCCCCGAAAGTGGCACAAGCCATGGCCTTTAGTTGGGTTAGGTAAGATTTCAATGCCAACGAGATATGGGGGGAAAATGTAAGGAAAATGCTAGGGAAATACTAGGGACATATCAAGAAAATGTTCAGAGAAATGCTTGGATAAAATCTGCACTTGAAAACCAAAGCAATTTGTGGAATGTAAGGAATTTATGAGGAAGATATGAGGAAGATATGAGGAAGATATAATGAAGATATGAGGAAAATATGAGGAAAATATGAGGAAGATATGAGGAAAATATGAGAACGATATGAGGAATATATGAGGAAGATATGAGGAAGATATGAGGAAAATATGAGAAAGATATGAGGAATATATGAGGAAGATATGAGGAAGATTTGAGGAAAATATGAGAAAGATATGACGAAGATATGAGGAAGATATGAGGAATATATGAGAAAGATATGAGGAATATATGAGGAAGATATGAGGAAAATATGAGGAAGATATGAGGAAAATATGAGAAAGATATGAGGAATATATGAGGAAGATATAATGAAGATATGAGGAATATATGAGAAAGATATGAGGAAGATATGAGGAAGATATGAGGAAAATATGAGAAAGATATGAGGAAGATATAATGAAGATATGAGGAATATATGAGGAAGATATGAGGAAGATATGAGGAATATATGAGGAAGATATGAGGAAGATATGAGGAAAATATGAGAAAGATATGAGGAATATATGAGGAAGATATGACGAAGATATGAGAAAGATATGAGGAATATATGAGGAATATATGAGGAAGATATGAAGAAAATATGAGAAAGATATGAGGAATATATGAGGAAGATATAATGAAGATATGAGGAATATATCAGAATTATACAAGGACCAAAAACCATCTTGAACTCAAAGTGAGGCAGAGAAATGCCTCTTCAGATCTTTGATCTTTATTTTTTCAGGTGCACAAGTCGCGGCGATGCAATTAACTCGATCTCCTGGCAGCCCCAGGTAAAATATATATGTTCTGCTTTCGCTCCTGCCTCAGAATCATTGCAAATTGCATTTATTATAATTTCTCTGGCGGTAGAAAGTTGGTAATCAATCAATTGGCTAGATAACTTTCGCTCTGCCAGGCCATATGCCATATGCCGCTGCCAGTTCGTTGCCTAAGTCTTTCGTTTGGGGCGCAGATCGCTTCACCTTGACACCCTTCTGGAAGCCACTATATAAACTATATAACTGTAACAGGCTCCTCCTAGCTATGACCGCATATGGAGACCACATACTTTCGCCTAACCGAAAGGCAACCCAAAATAGCACCACAACAACAAAAAATTAAGTAAAACAAAGCAACAAATCCAAGGCAATTTCACCAATTAAACTAATGTTGAATTGACGGATGGAAATTTCTTGGAAAAATCTACCGGTCGGTGGTCGCTCTCTGTCACAAAAAAAATGGGAAGCGTTAAACAATAACGAAATGCGGCTGCATTATCTGTCCTCCTCGGAAAAGCGCACGAAAATGCACAAGAGCCAAAATGGAAAACACGAAACAAAACAGAAAAAAAAACAAAACAAACTGCAAAATACAAAACAAGGCACTCGGTCGTGACGCAGAGTGGTTGCCACTACTGACACACTGCCGAACTGGGCACTGTTGCATGCCGTTTGTGTGCCTTGTGCCGTGTTGCCTGCCGCAGATCTGTTGACCATGAACGTGAAAAGTCAGCAAAGTGAAAAATAATTGATTCCGGAAGGAAACTGCCGCAACTGGTTTTTGAAGTTTGTTTTGGTTTGGGTTTGGGTTTTGGTTTGGATTTGATTTCATTTTTTTTACGCACGCCAGCCAGCTAGCCAGCTTTTGATATTTGCTAGTTTTCAGTGCCGTAACCGGGGAAGCTGGTGGGAAAGCTGCTTTTCCGTTTGGGTGAAATCCCCAAAGCCACCTCCATTGGTCCATTGTTCTGCCCCGCCACTTGACATTCCCCAAAGCGGCGCTGATATGTTGATGACAGTTTTGTGTCAGCAACAGCAGTAGTGGCCAAAAGGAAGTGGAGAAATCTGAGCCATCGTATCGAACATTAGTGCTCCTCCTCAAGCTCCTCAAGCTCCTCCTCCTCCTCCTCCTGCTGCTGCTGCTCCCAGCTCTCCAGTTTGCATATACATGCGCCTCTAGAGTCGATGGCTCCGCAAACAATGCCGGTTTCTGGGCCACTGGCGCAGAAAGTGACTGTCGCGCGCCAAAAGTGAAAAAGCAAGAGATGAGGCCAGACTGCCAGAACCCGCTGATGCAGATGCAGGTCCTCCAACGTCCAATTGCCGTGCCTCTCAAGAGTTTGGCCAACAACACAGCCCCAAAAGTGGCATTGCTACACAGGAGAATATATTAAATATGATTTTAATAGAAATTTTTAAACATTTTTAAACTATTTTCTTGAGTTTAGTTTTCAAAAGTATATTAATATATAAAAAAATATTTATATTACTTGGAAACCTCTATTCTTGAGCTTTAAAAAACAAGATATAATAATTTATAAAATAAAGAATTTAATAGTAATTTTTCTATGAATAAAAAACCTATTTTAAAACGTTTTAAAATTATTTTCTTAAGCTAAATTAAGAAAAATATATAATAATATATATAAAAATCATTTTTACAGTAACTTTTTCTTCTATAAACAAAATTTTAAAATTATTTTAAAAGAAAGAAATTTAATAAATAATTTTTCTATGAATAATAAACCCATTAAATTTTATTTTTTAAGTCCAATTCTCAAAAGTAATATAAGAGCAACTTGTAACATTTTTTTCGAGTGCTTTCATGAGTTGCAACGTTCTCGGCGCCTTGCAGGAAGTCAATTACAGCCGGGAGGAAGAGGCATCTAACCACATAGCTCTCGGTGGATGTGGATGTGGATGTGGGCCCGGGCCGCTTGTCTCGAATTTACAATCTCTGCCGCTTAACTTTCTCAATTGAAAATTGCATTTGAACGATGCTGATGCTGTTGCTGCTGCTGATGCTGATGACGCGACTGCCAGCGATTTCCCTCGAATTTTCCGCCGCCGCGCTCCGCTGGAGCAGCTACACACACTCTCCGGGGCTGGAAGTCGTTGCCATTTGCCAGCCGTTGACCGAAAAAAGTGTGTCAAGTTTTCGACAAAGATCAAGTACATCTCAGATAGTACGTCAAATGTGTTTTTTTTTTTTTTTTTCATGGAGCTGCAGCGGAGTGACTGCTGCATCCGCTGGCCAGGCCAGGCCAGGCCAGTTGCCATGACCAAAATGTTCTCAAAATCATTGCAATGCAGCTTAGATTTTGGTGCAATTTCGTAGTGAAAGTGCAGCACCAGCAGCAGCACCAGCACCAGCAGCAGCAGCAACTAGTTAGAAAGAAAAATGTGTGCGACGACGGTAATTGCCGGAGTTTCCAGCCTCGCTTTGGCTTTTGGCGTCTTCTGAATGGATCTAGATTGCCGAGATTGCAGTTTCCAGATTAACCGAATAGTTGTGGGTCGGCGAATAAATCGCAGAGGCTGCCTGCCATGGCATTCCTGGCACCAAGCCCTCCTCCGGTTAGTGGGTTACCAAAATCGTGTTCTGCCAATCTTGTGGGTGCCATGGCTTCCTGGTTGCGACCCACTTTCGGTCGCGTTGACCCACTCAACGGGCAACGGGCAATGGACAACGGACAACGGACAACGGACAACTGGTGGAGCCATCCGGGTCTGGGTCAGAGAAAGGGAGAAGACATCTCACTTTTGCCACTGTCACGGCATCTGACAGATGCCAGATGCCACCATCACATCAATTGATGGCTCGACGCACACACCAGGTGAGCAATGTTCAAACTTAAATGATAATCTTTGCGGCTCGACTTCCATTCCAGGCTACAAATACTTTGTTCTCTTTGTGGACGTGACCCACGTGGTCATGTGGATGAAGGAGACTGCCCAGTGGTCGGCCGGTTGACTGTTCTATTTTCATATGCGCACACCGTTGCCACTGATAACCCAGTATCCCAGTTAAATTTGAAATCCAAAGGCCGTAAAAGCCGTGGAGCCGTGGAGCCGTGGCGGGGGAATGGGAATCCGAATGCGCGCCGAAAGAGAGAGCCAATAAATCCGTTATGTTATGCATAAATCCATCGGCGTGGGCGTCGAGCTCACTCCGATCGCTCAGCACTCAGTACTCACTCGTACTTTCAATTGGAATGGGTATGGTAATGGGAATTGGCGCTGCCCTGCCCATACGCAGGTCCATATAAAAGCGGCAACGCGGCCCAGCCGGCGTTTCTTTTAACCCAACAATGCTGAGCAGAGAGCTCATCGTTCCCGGCCTGTCTCTGGCTCTGATGGTGGCCTTGGCCATGGGCGCCACTCTGAAACCGGAACCGGAACCGGAAACAGCAACAGCGACAGTTAGAAGAAAATCCCCTCAGCCGCGGCAGGTCCCTCCCAGTCCCAGGTGGGGCGCCAACATGCAAATGCTGCGCAGGCACAACAGTAGGTGCCGACCAGGAGAAGCCACCAAAGAGCTAATGAACAATCCCTCTGCCACTCGCCTGCCAGGTCCCGCCTTCAATTTCTGGACAGAAGATAGCGAGACGAACATCTGGGAGCACTGCGGCCTCTTCGAGGGCGACATCATGCTACACCGCGAGCTGCTGAGGAACGGGCTGCTCAACGAGCGGCTCACCTGGCCGGAGGCAGCCGTACCCTTCTACATTGATCCCCAAGACTTTGGTGAGTAGATCTCCTGCAAATACACCGTCTCCTAAAGCACTTCCCTTCGCCTGTGCAGATGCCAACCAGACCATGGTGATACTGAAGGCCTTCAAGGAGTACCACGAACGCACCTGCATTCGCTTCCGGCCCTACGAGCAGGGCGACAAGCACTGGCTGCTGATCAAGGGCAACTACTCCGGCTGCTGGTCCAGCGTTGGCCGGCGGCAGGGTGGCCAGGTGCTTAACCTGAACACGCCCAAGTGCGTCACCCATGGCGTGGTGGTGCACGAGCTGCTCCATGCGCTGGGCTTTTACCACCAGCAAAGCGCCACCGAGCGCGATGAGTACGTGAAGATCAACTGGGAGAACATCCTCGACGGGCATGCGCACAACTTTAACAAGTACGCCCGGACGCATATCACCAACTTTGGCGTGGAGTACGACTACCAGAGTGTGATGCACTACAGCTCCCGGGCGTTTAGCAAGAACGGCAAGGCCACCATTGAGCCGCTGGTGAGTAGGAGGGGAAGACCCTTAAAGCATTTTAGGCCACTTTTCAAAAATGTATTCTGGCAAAACGTATAAAGTTATCTTAATGAATTAAAAACCCTCGAATAATACATCTAAACAATTTAGTGTTGAATTTTGTATTGAAAAATATTAAGAGGTCTAGAAGTTATAGGAAATCCCTTGAGTGCTCTAAAAATAAAAGTTCGATTGCGGTGTACAGGATGTACTGTCCACAGAATCATCAGATATATAAATAAAAGGTATTCATTTGTTAAAGAATAAGTGTCTCATGGCGCTTTTATTTTTAATAATTTATTTAGATTTTTTTTTATCATAATTGAAAGTTAAAATCCTGATTATTGACTACAAAATTGAGCTATTTTGTTAAATTAAAAATATAATAAAATTAAAAATTAAGAAAAACTCGACATGAGTACTTGTAATTATTATTAATTAGTTAAAGAATTTATGTGCAAAATGTCATGCCGATAGGTTTAGTAGATTTTGAGTTACAGACTTTCAAAGTGACACTCTTCAGGAGAGCGCTTGAAACTTTTTCAAGCTTGAACTTTTTTGATAAATGTCCTTCGTTTAAGCATAACTTGGGCAAATTTGCTTTGATCAATGTGAAACTTTGACAATATATTCCCAAGATATTAAACATTTATAATAATAAAAATGTAAATTTTTTAAAATTTTATTTAAACGAAAAATAATGAATACCATACCCCCTGCTTAGGCATTAAAATGAAACTTTTAATAATTGTGTGGCATATGCAACATTTTATTCAAAATAATACTTGGTAGTTTAAGTGGCAACTTTCACTTTAACAAGGATAAAATAACATTATTTTATATACTTATATATTATTAATTTGGTATATTTATATATATTATTATCATATATGGGATCAAAAAAAAAAATACATTTTTGCTCGTCACATAATTCTTTTTTGTAACTTTAATCTATTTACAAACCGCAAGATGATATATATAACTATATATTCTAAGGGCAGGAGCTTGTGTGTTTCAACAACGTTGTCTTTACCTTTATATTCTTGCGAGGAACAGTTTGTGTGAGTCTAAGATACACGGCTTTGAGTCAGATTTGAGTGGAAATTTAAGTGAAAACCACACGAGTATTTCCTTTACCTCTAGGGATTTTTTTAACCCATCTTAGCGGAAGCCTTAACTCCACTTAGAACCTGTGACTAACCTGTATATTTATGTATACAAGAACTTAAATCTTAGCTAGTATTTATTATATTCATTTTACCCTCTTTACCCTTAGGATCCCTACGCCTCGCTGGGCCAGCGACGCGGCCTCTCCGACAAGGATGTGTCCAAGCTGAACGAGATGTACGAGCAGGACTGCAACGATAGCTCCTACCTGCTCAACTTTGATCGCTTTGGCAACTACATTGACCAGCTGATCGACTACTTTCAGGGCAACATTCAGGATCTGTTTGGATAGCGACGCCTGACCCCAATAAACGACAGTGCCGGCTAGGTAACGAAAAAGGTAAAGTGACTGATCTCGTCAAGGGTGTGGGCCGCCTCGCCGCGCAGGGCAGGATAGGAATGGTTATCGGCCAGCTGCTGCAAGGCAAACCGCAGCTCCACATTCCAAATCCGCTGAACGCCGCGCAGGCTAAAGCGGGCTAGGAGCCGCAAGAGCTGGCAGGAACGCTGACGTAGCAAGTGGTGGCGGCTCTGCAGGAGCTCGGCAAAATGCAGACGCGGATGAAAGACAATCCGCTCCACCAGTTCGGCGTTTTCGGGGAGCTCACGCAGGACACAGCCCATCAGGGCCAGCAGGCAGCCGGCTAAGCGCACGGAGGCCGAGTCGGAATCAGAGTGCCGGAAGTCTAAAAAAAGAGAGAGGAACAAGAGAGTGTTACCTAGTGATTCCCCCTCCATAAACCCACCACCTACCATGTGTGAGAAAGTTGAGGAAGAGTTCGTTTGCCGCCAGAATGGCCACCGCATCGCAAAACTGGCTGAGGAACTGCTGCTGCTGGTGCACCAGGTGGCACACCAGCTCGTACAGGCTGCAGGCCGTCTCCAGCTCCTCGATGCTCAGCTCCGG
This sequence comes from Drosophila leontia, assembly GCA_008042735.1. Taxonomy (NCBI): domain Eukaryota; kingdom Metazoa; phylum Arthropoda; class Insecta; order Diptera; family Drosophilidae; genus Drosophila; species Drosophila leontia. Next base: position 44,123 of record VNKB01004048.1, read on the forward strand.
AATGCTACGCAAAGTGCGATTCAGGGAGCCCGCCGTCAGCGGGGCAGAGGCGGCCGAGTCCGAGAGCTGGCGGTGCGACAGGAGCAGCTTGCAGGCGTACATGAGATTGGGCACCAGCTTGACATCCACATAGACATTGCGGATTAGCTCGAGATCCACCAGTAGCACGGGATCCGCGAGGACAAAGGGCAGCGAGAGCAGTTGGGCCACGCTCTTGAGCACCCGGGGAATGGCCTTGGAGTTGCGCAACGGCGCCACAATGATGCTCACCAGATTGTGCTGCTTGAGGGAGTCAAGCTCGCCGTCGAGCAGCTCCTGAATGGAGCGGTTCAAGAAGGCCAGCCACTCGTCGTTCTCGATGGGCGGACTCTGGGACTCGTCACAGCTATCCCAGCCGGGCAAGAGGCAGGGCGGTGTGTTGCTTTTCAGGGGGAGAAAAAGAAGAAGAAGAAGAAAGGAGGGGGAGTAAGTCAAGGGGATTCCTCTGGCTATATATGGGGAGCTCTTACTCGCTGCTCAGCTTCTCCTCGTTGGTGGAGTGCAGGGAATGCTTTAAGGCCGGCTGTGGCGGCTTGGGCGGATTCTTCTCCTGTGACAGCAGCTTCTCCTGTGCCTGCACGGGTTTCTCCTGCTCTGCCGCCGCACCGTTGTGACCCAGACGCAGCGAAAAGTTGTCCAGATTCTGGCTAAGCTTGCGCTTCTCCAGATCCTTGCTGCGCGACTGTCGCACCACAGCTGGAGGGATCTTCGACTGTGAGCCTCGCAAGGAAGCCTGGAAGTCAAAGTTGTCCTGCATGTGATTCAGAATCATGTTGGAGTTGCCGCTCACGTAGCAGGTGTGCGAGTTGAGCAGCGGCTGGTGGACAGGTGGCGGCGGCGGCGGCGGCTGGTGACTCCTCACCGCGGAGAGATCCCTAAGCGAGGCATCCGCAAAGGGGACAATTACCCGCTGCATATTGTCCTCCACATCCGTCTCCAAATGCTCCACATCGCTGGGTGCTATGGCATTGATGCTATCCCGCGAGGTACTCAGATTCTCCGGCGGCGCCTCGCCAAAGTTTAGGGCAGCCAAGGCCTCATCCAGATCGCCTACATCCTGATTCGATAAAGGCTTGACCTCTGGATTAGTAAAGGGCGACTCCTTGGCCGCCTCCGCCTGCGTCTCGGCTATGAAAATGCGACCCTCGACGAAGGGATGGCACAGCAGCTGGGTCCACGAGATGCGCATGCCGGGATCCTTCTCCAGCAGGCCCTGCAGGAAGGAGCGGCACTCGCTGGTCAGCGTGCTCGGCCACTTGACATCCTCGTGCTTGATCATCTTGACCAGGTGCAGGATGGAGCTGGCACAGAACGGCGGCTGACCGGCCATGCTCTCGTAGGCGATACAGCCCAAGGACCACATATCCGCGTGATGGTCGTACGGCTGCTCCGCTAGCAGCTCCGGGGCCATGTACAGTGGGGTGCCCTTGATGGAGGTGAGCACATGGGTGCCCATGGTCATGTTGCGGGCCAGACCAAAGTCGCAGAGCTTGGCGTGCATGTTCTTATCCAGCAGCACGTTCTGGGGCTTGAGGTCGCGATGCAGGATGCGATTGGAGTGCAGGTAGTAGAGCGCCGATACCAGATGCCCGGTCACCCGGCGGGCCGGCTCCTCGCCCATGGCCCCATTGTACGAGAGATACCGGTGCAGGTCCATCAAAGCGAATTCGGTGACCACAAAGAGGTCCGTCTTGGACTCAAAGGACTCGATCATTTCGATAACGTGCGGATGCTTCAGCCGGGCCTGGATGTCGCACTCGCGTCGCAGGTTCTTCAGCTCCCGTGTGGATCGTCCGCGCTGGAAATTGACATGGTCAATGTTTACTTGTTGCTTCTGTTGGTGCCACTCACCTTGGAGATCACTTTGATGGCCACCACCTTGCTGTCCTCCTTGCGCTGGGCCTTGTACACGCAGCCAAAGGAGCCCTGGCCCACCAGGGAGCTTACCGCGTAGCGGTTCATGGCGATTCCAATGTTTATTTACGCGATTTTCCCCTCGAAAGCGGACTACAAATGAAAAGTGTGAAAAGCAAGCGGACACCTACTCAGTTTATGCGTGCAACTTTGCGAATTATAGAGCAAGGAAAATTGCAAAGTACGTGTATTTAGTATAATTAAACAAGTGAGAGTATAATAAACCAGTAGAAAGGCAGGAAAAGCTGGCACGTTTTCCCCTATTTCCCAGGAAGCTGTTTTTATTTCAGTTTGTACTGTTTTCAGTGGTTTATTTCATACAATTCATGAGTTTTGAAACGCATAAACGCTTTTTGATAGTGTGACCAGCTGCGCTTAGAAAATGACATTTTGGCAGCGCCGCCCTCTGGCCACACTGCCTGGACTCGGGGAAACAGCTGATCCGGTGCCTGTGTTTTCTTGTCCGCCGCCGCAGCGAAAGGAGATACGAAAAACGATTCGTTGTGAAATAAATAATGGTTGCTAAGCTGGCCACAGCCCCCCAGTGAGACGACGACGACGACGAGCAGCTGCACGATGCGCGAGCCCAATCTGTATGTGATCCTGTCGCATGCCCTTATCGGTGAGTCTCTCCCCCCCCACCCGTCCGGCCCTCGAGATTAATCATCGTTGCAACACCCACCTCCCAGGCTCCGGCTTCTTCTTCCTGTACGTGCAGCATGTGCGCGTGATCTTTGAGACGCGCACCAACATCCAGCAGCTGAACCAGCTGGAGCGCGAGGCCCTGCTCCGACGGGAGGACGCCCTGTACTATGCCTTCTACAAGCGTCTGGCCGATGGCCCAGACTTCTGGCACGGCTACGAGCAGCTGAAGAACGTCACGGACATTGAGTATCCGCACAGTGTCAATGTGCTGCAGCGCTTCTATGTGCTCCCAGAGCTGGTCACGGCGTGAGTGTGTCCAGGAGCAGGAGAAGGAGGAGCACCCTAAGACTTATATTTTGCTTTTTTACAGTTACTTCTATCATGTGGTACGCGCCGGCTTCAATCCCATGGTCCAGCCCATGCAATTCTATCTGGAGTTCGTGTGGCTGATGGGCGGGGTGACCCTGCTGGTGCTGTATCTCTACGGGACGCTGCTCAGCGAGAACGTTTTCGGTGGTATATATGGCGTGATCTCGTATGTGATGTTCCATAGCTTCGTGGCAAAGATCTACGAGCGACCCCTGGCACGGGAGAACTTTGCCTTTCCCTTCATCTTCCTGCAGATGTTCTATCTGTGCATCTGCATTGGACGCATCATTCATAGGCAGCGGCACACCTCGCGGGTGTTTATGGTGAGTAGTCATGGGAGATGCTTTCCTCTTGGGAATACAACAATTAACTTGGCTCCTCCTGCTCCTCCTGCTCCTCCACAGATATTCGCCATGTCGCTGTTCACCGCCTGCGCCCTGCTCTCCTGGCAATTCTCCACCTTCATCTTCACCACACAGATCCTCATTGTGATGACATCCTGGAACGTAAGTGCCTTGCCCACGGGCGTGGCCAATGCCTTCGCCCTGGACTATTCCCTGTCGCATTTGGTGGGCCATGCCCTGGCCTTTGTGATGTCGCATGGCAACAGCCAGCTGCTCTGCACCTGGCAGCTCAGCGTCTCGCTGTCCGTCTTCCTCATCACCTTGGTGCGGCAGGTGCGCAGCCGCCGCCGCCGGCTGGTGGGGCACACCACCCACGATCCGCTGCAGGGTGACTATTTCTCGCTAAAGTTCATCCTGCTGGCGTTGGTCTTTGCGAGCAGCATGCAGGGCAAGCTGCTGGAACTGCACACCCACTACTGTGACCTCTGGGCCCACTGGGCGCTCCAGGTGAAGGTGGGCTTTGTGGCCAATCTGTCGGCCTGCAATCCGCTGTATGCGCGCATCGCCTGGTCGGAGCTGTGGCAGCTGGTGAAGACGCTAATCGTGAAGCCGTACTGCATGTACGGCGTGGTCATGCTGGCCATGTTCTTCCGCCGGTGGCGCAAGAGTGGCGAAGCCGCCGCCAGCTCGGTTAGCGAGGAGCAGCGGGAGCGTGCCCGCAACTATGTGCTCGAGGATTTTCTCGAGGAGCATCGCGTGTCCATGGGCGACATGTCCAATCGGCAAACGGAGCTGCAGCTGCAAAAGTGCTTCCGCCTGCTGAAGAGCTGCGACTATGATTACGAGCGCTATAAGCGAGCACAGGCCCGGCTCTGCCAGGAGCAGCCGCCCACCCGCGATGACTTTATGCAGGACATTCGGCGGCTAAGGGCGCAGATTCATCGCAACAGTGATAAGCAGCGCAAGGAGCGGGCGCAGGAGACCAAAGAGGCGGCCGGTGATGAGAAGCAGCAGCCGCCGGAGGAGGAGGCGGAAGAGGAGGAACCAATTAGCCAGGAAGCTGAATCCTCCACAGATGCTCCTGAAAATCCAGATGCTCCGTCCAAATCCCCCCAAGAGGAGCAAGACAAGGGGGAGCCCACCACCTCCACCTCCACGAACCCATCCTCATCCTCATCCGCCTCCATGCGCCGCCAGAAGCGGATGGTGCCTGGCTCCAGGCGCAGCAGCTCCGTGGTGCCCACGGTTAGTGGCCAGATCTTCAATCTGCACTGCATGTACAGCTTCCTGCAAATGCTCGTCTTCACCGTCATTGGCCTGGCCGTGCGCAAGCTCTTCTTCCTCAGCTTTACCCAGGGCTGCGTCATTGCGCCCACAGTGTGCTCCAAGGTGTGGTACCATCGGCAGCGCAACATCTTCTGGTCTGTGTCCCTGGCCGTCTTCCTGCTGAGCATGTTTGATCCGGGCATGGTGGTGAGTTGATCTTTTGTTTTTAAACCCTCAAACTAAGTGCTCATCCTAATCCTAATCCTTTCCAGAACATTCGCGAGGAGTATCTTCCCGCGCGTCACAATGCCGACGATCTGGACAGCATGCTGGAGTGGATCAAGCTCAACACAGAGCGGGATGCGGTCTTTGCGGGACCCGTTGAGATTATTGGCACCGTGCACCTGACCACCAAGCGGCCCATTGTGAACCATGCGCACCTGGAGATGCGTCAGATGGCGTAAGTAGCACGGAGGAGCCTTCTCCTTGCCTCCAATTAGAGGGAGAGCGGAAACCACTACTAGCTCCGTCTCCCTTTTATCTGGCTTAACTTAACACTTTGCAATCCCTCTTCGCTCTCCTTTTAGAGATCGCACGGAGCACGTGTACTCGGTGTACAGTCGCCAGCAGTCGTCGGACATTTACAATCAATGCGCCCAGCTGAAGATCCAGTACTTGATCATATCGCTGGACGAGTGCACCAACGAAGTGCGGTGAGTAATAATACCTTTGGATCCTCTTGAGATTTTGAGTATTAAGTTCCCTTTCTCCTTTAGCGACGACTGCGATCTGCTGGCCATTTGGGATGACAAGCAGCCGGCTTATCGCAGGTATCCACAGTTTTGTCACGAGCTGCTCCACAAGAATGTGCCCAGTTTTTTGAAGGTTTACGCCAATGAGAACTATGGCATCATCAAGATGTTCTCGCAGAGCGTTCAAATCAACCTCAAGCACAACAAGATGCCCGAGATGGCTATATAGGGGGAGGGGAGGGAGGGGATGCTGGGTGAGGGGGTAACCGACTGTGTTGTGTTGTGTACGTAGGGGATTGGCATTTTACGATGTCTTGTGTGTGTGTGTTGTATTATGATTACGTTTAGTATTGCTGTTGGAGAATCACCCTCCTCCTTTGCCTCCTCCGCCTCCCTCTTCCTTGGAGATGCTTGGATGCATTTTTAGCAGCTTGACTGGTGTTCTGTTGCGCTCCGTTGGATCACATTCCCCCCTCCCCGGCGCCGCCCTCGCATTCGAAATAAGTTAATTTAGACTCCAGAACTCCAAACTCCAAAACTCTAAGCCCTTTCGTTAAGTTTAAGCTAAGCTTTTTACATATTTATGTATGTATTTGTAGTAATATGAGAGAGAGAGAGCGGGTGACGAGGGGACGCGTGTCCCCTGGGACCCAAGAAGGTGGGCAAAAAGTGCATTTGCCTGGCAATAAGTGAAATAAACGATAAAGTTGAACAATCAAAAGGATTAGGGTTTAAGTGAGCAGCGCAATATTTAAATTTAACTTGGTTTCTTGTAATTTACATAAGCAATTTATTTTAATTTTCAATTTAACAGACAATTTCACAAAGTAACGTTTATTTTCAAATTTCACTAGTGCTGTAAAATGCCATTATGCTTTGACGGTCTGGCAACACAGAACTATCGATAACTTTAGGAGTCGCGCTTAAGTCAAGTGTGACCAGCCAAAGTTACAGCAAATATCCACAATTGTCATCGAATTATCGATAACTTTATGTATAGTAAATCATTTAAGTGTGACCAGCTACAGTTACAGCAAATATCCACCATTTTTCACAGATTTATCGATAGCTTTGTGTAGGAAATATTCGATATTACAATCTGGCCACACTGCCACAGTTTTTGTGAAAAATTTTACCAAACATTTTGTTAATTCGCTGCTGCTACGCTTTACCGGGCCCCCCCCGCAGCAACACATCCAAAACATGCTCTATCTAGAGGACTACCTGGAGATGATCGAGCATTTGCCGCAGGAGCTGCGCGACCGCTTCACGGAGATGCGCGAACTCGATCTTGCAGTGCAAAGTGAGTGCCCCCCCAAAAACAAACTTTAATTTACTATAAACTCTCATTTTCCCCTCCACCAGATAACATGGATTCGCTGGACAAGAAGGCGCATCTGTTTTTCAAGCAATGCAAGCGCGACGAACTGCAGCACGAGTCCATGGACACAGAGTTCCACAGCCTGCGCGGCGAGTACTTCAAGGTGATGGAGGACGCCGACGAGAAGGTGGCCATTGCAACGCAAATCCATGAGCTTGTCGAGCGCTATCTGCGTCGCCTGGACAGCGAGCTCTTCAAGTTCAAATGCGAACTGGAGGCGGACAATAATGGCATCACCGAAATCCTCGAGCGTCGCTCCCTGGAGCTGGACGGCAACTCCACCGCCGCCACTGCCCTGCTGCTGAGCATGAACCAGAAGGAGAATCGCTACTATGGTGCCAGCTCGGCCAATAGCCTGGTTAACAGCTCCGCCGGCCACATGGCAGCAGCAGCCACTGCCGCCGGCCCTGGATCCAACGTAATGGCGCTGACCAATGCCGCCGGTGCTCTGACCAGCATCTCGGCGGCCCAACTAAGTGCCAGCCAGCGGCACCGCAAGCTGGAAAAGCGACGCGAAACCATCTGCACGGTGCCCGTTCAGGAGAAGCGCGCCAATCTCAATCACTCCCTGCCCGTTGTCGCCTCCGGCTCGGCGGTTGTGCCGGGATCCAATGCTGCCTCTGCCACAGCGGCCGCTGGCTTGGCCAGCGTCACAACCCCCCAGGCCTCCAATCATATTGGAAACATTGCCGCCACGCATCTCACACTGCCCGTGGCCGTGGGCGTGAGCGTTGGTGCCGCCGCCGGGGGCAGCTTGGCCACCACTTCCTCCCTGACGGGAGCTGCCGGTTCGGTGGTGCGTCAGCTACCCACGAATTTGGCCCACAGCGTGCTGACCACTTCCGGAGGAGGCGGAGGAGGAGGAGGAGGAGGAGCGGCACAGGCGCAGGGCCAAACCACAGCACCAATTGCAGCCGCAGCAGCAGCAGCCACTGGACATGGACACGCAGGACATCCCACGGCCGGCGGCAATGCCACGGTTACCTACAATCTACAGCAGCTTGGCGGTGGAGCATCCGCCTCCAGTGCCATTGCGGCAGCAGCCAGCCAAGCGATAGTGGCCACCCAGCAGATGCAGCAGGGACGCCGGACGGCCAGTCTGAAAGCCAGCTACGAGGCCATCCATGGCGGTGCAGGAACTACGGCAGAGTTCTGGTCGCAGGCGGGCCAGCCAGGCGGAACGACGGCGGCGTCAGTGGCTGGCGGAGCAACTTTGGCCACCAGCGGTGCCCCAGGAGCCACCAGCAGTTCGCATCACACTCATCACTCCCAGACGCATCACACCGGCCATGGACATGGACATGGTCACGGGCACGGGCATGGCCACCATGGGCACAGCAGCGGCAGCAGCCACAGCGGGCACAGCGGCAGTCACCATCACCAGGAGAAGAAACAGAAGAAGAAGCTAAACACGGCCCTGTCGCTGCCCACATCTCTGGCGGCCGTGCAGACGCTGGGCGCCTCCACATCCGGCGGCAATTCTATCGCCTCGTCGACCTCCTCGATGAGCGTGGAATCGGTGGACATGCTTTCCACATCAGCGGCGGCAGCAGCAGCAGCAGCAGCTGCGGCGGCCGCAGCCTCAACGAATCTCTCGGCTGCTGCTGGCCTGACCCACGGATCGCTGTCCATGGCGACGGCAGGAGCCGTTGGCTTGGCGGGCAACCCCAACAATGTGGCGGCTGGAGGTGGCGTTACAGCCGGAGTGGCCAGCATGACCCTGCCCAGCACAGCGCTAACGCCTGGCTCCAGCCTGACGATCGGCGAGAACGGACTGGTGGTGGAGCAGACGAACGAGGGCGAGTGGTCGTACGATCCCAACGAGCCGCGCTATTGCACCTGCAATCAGGTGTCCTACGGCGACATGGTGGCCTGCGACAACGACGCCTGTCCCTACGAGTGGTTCCACTACCCCTGCGTGGGCATAACGCAGCCGCCGAAGGGCAAGTGGTACTGCCCCAAGTGCACCGCCTCCATGCGTCGCCGGGGCAACCGGAAGAACTGAAGAAGCTGACATCGCCGGCTGGGCGATGGCGATGGCGTTGACGACGGTGGGAAAAGTATTTAATAAATAAGAAATAAAGCATATTGTTTTAAATCGATTGGGTTTGGGGAAATATCTAAATGTTTTAATAGCAAAATCTTAATTTAAAAAAATTTTCTCTGAATTTTAAACATTTTTTTTTAAATTTGTTACATTATTTCTGAATTTTTAACATTTTTTTCCGATTTTTTACATTTTTTTAGAATTTTTTACATTTTTTTAAAAATATTTTAACTGCCAAATTTGAATTTGAATTTAACTGCTAAATTTGAATTTAACGACGATCAGTTTCAGTGTGACCAGGTGCAGTTGTAAAATAACACCTAAATTTTGATTCAAACGGTTTAAGTCTCCGCTTACTTGCGCCGACTCCTAAATGGTTTGAAACTTGGACTTTTTATAACAGTTTATACCAGTTTTCAGTTGCTTGCTGCTGATTTCTGTTCGCCTGTTACCTCAATTTGCAAAACAGACAATTTGTATGGAAAATTTCAGAAACTTGGATGGGCTGCTGTAGGGATGTTGTTGTAAAAAGGTTGTTGTTGCCATAAGCTGTTGTTGTCGGCAACAAATAGGTATAAATGCATAAAATGAAATATAACAGTTTATACCAATTATTATTTTTGCCCAAAAGTTTTTATAACAGTTTATACCAGTTTTCAGTTGCTTGCTGCTAGTTTCTGTTCGCCTGTTACCTCAGTTTGGAAAGCGGCCAAATTGAATGAAAAATTTTGCTCACTTGCATCAGTGATGCTCATCTGGCTATATTTCAATATTGGGGGGTTTAATGGCAGTGATGCCCAAGTGCATCAGTGATGCTCATCTAGCTATTTTGCATTATTGGGACAAAATGGCATCTCACTAACTGCCAGTGATGCTCATCTAGCTATTTTGTATTATTGGGACAAAATGGCATCGCACTAACTGCCAGTGATGCTCATCTAGCTATTTTGCATTATTGGGATAAAATGGCATCGCACTAACTGCCAGTGATGCTCATCTAGCTAATTTGCATTATTGGGATAAAATGGCATCGCACTAACTGCCAGTGATGCTCATCTAGCTATTTTGCATTATTGGGACAAAATTTCATCGCACTAACTGTCAGTGATGCTCATCTAGCTATTTTGCATTATTGGCACAAAATGGCATCTCACTAACTGCCAGTGATGCTCATCTAGCTATTTTGCATTATTGGGACAAAATGGCATCGCACTAACTGTCAGTGATGCTCATCTAGCTATTTTGCATTATTGGGACAAAATGGCATCTCACTAACTGCCAGTGATGCTCAT
>VNKB01004050.1:0-13403 GCA_008042735.1 Drosophila leontia
AGAGTTGCACCGAAAAACTATCGCCTAACGCGGTACAAAATGAGAAATTTTAGAACGGCAAAACCTTATGGGCAGTTTGTTCAACGGACGGTGAATGCGGTTTAACGCTCTGTGGGAAGACCCACCCTCTTATAGGTTAATTATTTGTTTCACAAGGGTACTATGTAACTGAGGGAGATGGTAGAGTATTGAGATATGGAGTGCTTTAAATTAGAAATTAAGCCTAGTATAGTGAGAACGAAAATCACAATTGTGACAGCGGCCAAACTTTATATAAAAAAACGCAATAGAAAAGGAAGAAGAAGAACATTTTCTCTCGTCGTTTTTCGGGTACTGTCATAACGACATGCACGCGAGGAGAAAGTGGCTTTGAGAAGTGCGGTCAAGGCGATGCTCATAACCCATTTAACCCACAAAGGGCATTTTATTGCCATATTTATTAACAATGTCGGGAGACTTTTGCAGCGGAGTTACAAAAAAAAAGAAATAACAATAAAAATTTGTTTACAAACAGCTTTTTAGTATGACTTTTTTCATGGCGTTTCAAGGCTTTTCCTTAATTTCATTGCTCACACTGGTTACCGAGCAAAATATATAGCGATTGTGCTATCACAATTGTGACACCGGATTTTCGTTCTCACAGTACTAGACTTTTAATTAGCTTATTTATTCGCGTAAGAGTTGGAAGGGAAAATGGGCTGTGTGGCTGTGTGGTGGCTAACCTCCCAGCCCAATATCGAAGCTGACATATATTGGGCTGAAAATAGAACAACTTGCTCTAGGAAAAAAGGTTCTGAGACGGGCGTGGCAGACCAGCAGATCGCCAGGCTTAAAGCAACGTCTTAAAAAAGCCACGCGTAAACTGAACCAGGCTTCGAAGCAAGATGCTGAAAATGCTCAACTAAGATATATTGAGAAACTCTCGCCAACCAATACAAACCATCACTTATGGAGGGCTCTCCCAAATCTAAGCTCTCCGATTGACACCGTCGCCCTGATAGGAAATTCAACAGGATCGTAGTGAGAAAGACAGAGCCGAAATGTCCAAATTGTTCAAAAAATGCCTCCTAAGTTAACAGAATAACATCAGAAATTCGCACCGCCTTTGAGCATCAAGAAAACTGCAGCGCGATATTCCACGATGTAAATAAATATATGGCTCAACGATCTCATGCATAAAATCAAAATACATTTGCCTTTTAACACCCATAAATTACTTGAGGCGTCTCTCTATAATACAGTCTTCATCGTGCTGTGCAACAAAAAAACATTCAACAACTACTTAATCTAAGCTGGAGTCCCACAAAGAAGCGCACTTGGGCCATTTTGAATGTCTGATATTAGAAGTTTTATTTAGAAATTCACACTTTTCAGGACCAAATTATCGGGAGAAATTGATAAAATTGGTAATCAGTCTGCATTGGAAACAGGATTGAACTCAAAAATTCTGAAATCAATTACTAGAAAGAACTCTGTATCCGAATAAGCGGAAAAGACCGTACCCTTATCAGCTTCACTTTCCGCCGCCAGTGTGCGCGCGTTATAAATCTTAACCGACTCCTCAGAACACCGTTAACGTAACATAAAGGGTGTACCCAACAAATGACCAATAAAATAGTATATGCTACTCTTGACTATTTTATAATTTATATTATAAGTTTGTAATATCTTTTAGATAAAAATAAAAGTAATTCATCATCAATACTTTTCAGATTCGTATGAAATATTATAGCATAGTTCTATAAGCAATGGGCTTAGAGAAACCTTAAATGTAAAATGGAATATAATTACCTGTAAGATAGAACTCATTTCATTTACGTAGATTCGCTCCGTCTCCAAAAGCTCTGTTAGCACATGACCCCGTTTAAGACGCAATGACTCAAGATCCTGAAATATAAATTTTTTTATATTAAAAATGATAAATAAAGAATATTAAAAATTCAATGTAAAAATTAAAAATTAACATTATTTCTATTAAAATGTTTAACCAATTAACAATTCAAAATTGTTTATAAAAATGTATCTTCTTTCTGAAAAGTCCTTCAAAAAATGTGGTATACCTAATTCTATCATCGTTCCAGTTCAATTTGTAGACACTTGGGTACTTGGATAGTTCCAAGCTGAAATCGGAAAGGCCTGTGTGGACGTGTCCCCATTTTAATCTTGATATCCTACGGATTCCTTATTTATATTTTTACTAATTGCCTCAGGCAGGACCTTCTTCTTCCTAGCAAATTAATATAATAGCCCCATTTCCAAAATATTGTATTTGCTTCTAGCTATTTAATTAAATTAACTGTATTTGCTCTTTAAACTCCTAGATTCGACTTTTCCGCACAATATTGTTCATGGCGAGACCCATAATTAGATATATGTGAAGAAACTGCATGCATGAGACAGCGAGAGGCAAGCAGTTAAGAACAGCCTGTTTTATTAAATTGTTTATTCTTTCTCACGCCCAGCTCTGGAAATACTAAAGGTGTGCCCTCCCATAATCTCCTAGTGCCATGTCCTTTTCTAGTATTTTGAATGCGTGTCTCTGTACATGCCTTTAAAAGGGCGCTCACGAAAGGCGGTTCCAAGCTAATTGCCTTTCGCTCCTTCGCCGTGCTTTACGATGGTGTTTCAGCTTCTCCGTGCCGTACTATAAGACGGAGTATTTCTGATAACTAGTGCCTTTGTGCACAGTTCTTAAACAAATCTCAACAGATTGTGTTCATTTCAGCAAGGGGACCCTTACCTTTTCATTATGATATCGGGCTAGGATGTTTTCAATGAATTTTATGTAAATCAAAAACATGTAAACAATGAGGAATATCTAAACATTTACCTCTTGATTATGACTTTGGTCGGCGTTATCTGTCGAGGCTGTCAATAGAGAAACTCCTTCTTTATTCATAAGCCTAAGATTATGCGCACAGTTAGTCTGAAAATAAATGTACAATAAAATGGTTAATATATTTTAATTTGTTATCATTTAAAATTTAAAAGTCAAATGCCCCAGAGCTCATTTATTGATAAATACTGAATGTATTTATGTATGTGTAGTGCTTTGTTTAATTTTAACTAAGAATTGCACATCACGAACTCCCGAAAATACATTTAATAAAATAAATCTTTGTAATTACATAAATATGTATATATAATATAATATATTCGATCGGTTTAAATACTATGTTCACGTTGGGGTCAGTAAGCTGAATTTATTGGCGACTTAAAAAATAATATAACATGATATAGAAGTATACAAGTGAACTTTTGTAAATAGTATTTACTATTTTACTAAGGTACTTTGAGGGTAATCTAGGAAGATACCAGCCGCGCTACATTCTAACCTAAAAGTAAATGACCCTTGGCATATAGATAGGTATTACGTGTATTTTATGTGTAAAAAATTATCTTAAAGAATATGTTATACATATGCAGGATATTATAATTTTCCGACCCAATTAAGTATATATATTCTTCAGCATCAACAGTAAAGTCGATCTACACATGTCCGTCTGTCTGCCCGCGAACTAGGCGCTCTGTTATTCTTATTAGTATCAGATGTGGGGAAGGCGTCCTCATAGCAGTAACTTCACTCGCACGTCTGAATTAATAACTTTCGAGGAGTGCAACGATGTTGAATTCCTTTCCAATAGACTTTCGGACAGGGAGTTCTTGGTGATTTAAGTTTAGGTAGGGTGGCGCCGCTGCCGCAACCCGAAGATTCTAATCAAGTGTGACTATCGACATTGGGACTGATTTACAGAATTATCTGATGTTCCAGCCAAAAAATTCCTCTGTTTGATCGATACATATGTACTGATATGGATGATACTTTGGATATTTTTAGCATTGCTATGAATTAATTTTTTACTAAATGTGTTTCGTTATATCGAATAAGCCTCCATGGTTGAGTCGCCTCAAAAATAAAAAATCTAATTTGTATGCTATGTAGTCCAATAACTATAGAGCAATCTCTGAGTTGTCGGCCATCTCAAAACTTTACGAAAATGTCAAAACTCCGTTTGCAACACCAGTGTGGATTAGTTATTTCTCCATGTCAACATAGTTTTATAAAGCGAAGATCAATAACAACTAGTCTTTTGGAGTTCACTTTCTTTATTATAATGGTCTTCCGAAAAACCATTCAGACAGATGTAATTTATACTGATTTAAGTAAAGCATTTGTCTCTGTTAACCATTCTCTACTTGTTCAGAAACTCGGTTTAATAAGATTTCCGGTTGATCTTCTTAATTGGATCTGAAGTTATCTAAATGGCAGGACGCTAAAGGTCCTCTTTAAAAACAACTTTTCTAATGTTTTAGAGTCACTTCTATTCTATTACATATTAATACATTTGAAGAAATTTAATGACCGCTCGAGCCCTCAGTAAACGAATAGAATCGGTTCAAAGGAACTTTTTACTTTTCGCTTTACGCGGTTTCAACTGGGAATCCAGAGGTTACCGGTGTATACTAGTAGAAACCTACTAATTAACTTACCCTCTTTATCTAACCGGAGAGCCATGCTAGGTATTACATTCATTTATGACCTAATCCGCGGAGACGTGGAAAGTGCTGAGACTGTTGGTTCAGCTTAGTTATACGTACCGCGACATAACACTAGATCCATTATATACTTATTTTTGCCCCACTGTAGAACATCCCTTGAACTACACGAACCCTTTAGAGTCCTTTGTGCTATTAGTTTGTGTTTTAATTTTACCGGGAATTAACATATTTTTTTATATGTATGTACTTAGAGATTTTGACATTTTTTGGTATAAGGTCTTCCCACAGAAATCCATTTTTTTTTTTTTAATTTGACCAAAATGAACAGATTTTTAATTATCCAATTTGCCAACTGCAAGGGTACACAAACATTGGCGTGCAAGGGTAAACGAATCCATGCTGGATCTTATAAGAGAAGGCGGGAAATACGATGTAAAAGTATTTTTTGTCTTTAATAACCAAAATTTGCTTAAGTTTGATTTTTATATATGTACATACAAATGGTTGATATGTGCTTTAAAATTTTTCAAAATTCTAAGATAATGAAAATGTATTAAACCTAACCCAATAATAATGAGAATTCGACAACAAAAGATGATATAAATGTAATTGTTAACATTATAGATTAAAAGACTGGAGGAAAATGATTTAATATTACGAGAACGCAATATAAATCGAATTATTACGTTTCTACTTAGTCATTAACATTTTATAAAATAATGTACATAGTAGTTTGCAAAAATTAAAAAGTTTTTATTTGTAAGCAAGTTATTTAACTAGGTAAATTAATTAATTAATTACCGTCAATGTACTTAAATACATTTTTATTAATATGTTATAAATTTGTGGAATTAAACAATTTTTTAATGGACTACAACTTTTTTTATTAGCGGAATTAAATCAAGACCTTTTGGGATGGAAAAAATTAATTGTGTTCATACTGAAATTTAGCAACAGGGATTAGCCCTTAATCACGCCTACTTGGGATTAAATTTGGCAACTTTATCCCGTTTGTTTTATGAGTAGAGTTGGAATTAAAGACTTATAGCAGCATGCCAAACTATTTGTTATATTTGTTTATTTTGAATATATATTTTAAACTGTCGGTTGTCACTTTTATCTAACCTCGTTAGGAACTGAGTCCGTTTATTTTTAAACTAGTATACAAATTTTCTCAAGAAGTTTTTTAAAGAAGTTTTTCGGACACGTCAGACTCATCAGACTAAATGCAATGATATGGTATGATATGCTATGGTAAACGTTATAACTATAATGTGAAAAGAATAGTTAACTTGTTTCTGTTTTTTAGATTTATCACAAAAGAGGTCCTCGTTAGGTTATCTTAAAAAGCTCATTTATGTTATTTTATAGAAGAATGTAGTTATTGGCGAAATATAAAACACTTCAAAGCTAGAGCTGAAGTTTGGGCTGGCCTTCAAAACCGGATTTCCAGTTAAGTTAAAACTGGGCCACTGATTGTATAAAAGTAGTTTTATTACCGTTAACATGTTCTACAGCTTATTGAATTTTATAGAATCTCCGAAAACTAGTTTTCTTTTCTTATTAAATGGTACATATTGTATTAGGAAAGTAAAAGCCTTTGTTAGGAATTCACACTAAATTTTAGCTATATCTATATAGATATAAATATAGCTCTAAATATATATATATACCCTTGCAAGGTACTATAATTTCAGTCAGAAGTTTGCAACGCAGTGAATGAGGCATTTCCGCCCCTCTAAAGTATATATATTCTTGATCAGCAAAAGCCGAGTCGATCTAGCCATGTGCGTCTGTTTCTACTCAAACTAGTCCCTCAGTTTTAAAGCTATCTGAATGAAACTTTGCATATAGTCTTCTATATACTCTCACTGCTATATATGTCGGAACGGGCCGGATCGGACGACTATATCATATAGCTCATTTAGAACAAAATTTATAACTTGGCTGTTTTTTAACATTTTTACATAATTTTTGAGATATGGACATTTTATATTATTTCAGATTTTCGTTTTAAATTTTCTTTTAAATCAGACAACTATATTATATGGCTGCCATAGAAACGATCGGTAGATGTAGAGAAAATCTAAAGCTGGGAATGCAAAACTGTAACTGTCAAACTGTAAACATAATAAGTATAGGTAAAATGTAATGAAATAATATCTGCAAGGGTATACAAAGTTCGGCGTGCCGAAGTTAGCGTGCCTTTCTTGTTATACATATCATTGAATTATTTGGTTTTAATAAAGTTTAAAAAAATATATTAACTGGTATAATAAAACTATATTTCAGACTTGAAAAATATAATATAATATAAATTATAAATATATATAAAAGCTGAACAAAGTTGTATGTAAGAACAACTTACAGTAATACATAGTTTTATATTTCCATTTTTTTCTACATCTACTAAGGTAGCTACATATGTTATATGATAAGGTGGTCCGATTTTCATATAAATAAAACAGAATTTCTGAAGAATTGAAAGAATATATATACTTTATAGAGTCTCAGAATTAGTCTTTACATTTTAATCGCATGAATATATAACTTAGATGGCATGTATATAAAGATGTCAAAGTATAAATGAAAAACAGTAACTGTGCTTTTGTAAATTTATAATGAGAATTTGGCATTAGCTCGTTTTAAAAATAAATATATGTATATGTATGTAATACATATTTTACAGCATATTTAATTTTTAAGTTATACGACATTAGCTATTTCAAACTTGAGGTATAGTTATTTTATGTGATTTTAAAATAATCTTTTAAGATTGATCAAGCACAAATTATTACAATGGATCGTTTCTTAGTGATGTAATTGGCATACAAACTTCGGCATGCAGAAATGAGGTTCGTTTCTTGTTTAATTAGTTTCTTATTAGGAACGCTTTAGAAGTGTTAAGTTATAGATTTTACAGCTTAGTCCCGAAAACAAAACTTATTTAATTACTTGTAATTTGTATTTTGTAAGGTTACTATGTCACAACATTCAATTAGATATCCCAACTTCGCCTACACAAAGTTACCTTCCTTTTTTTGTTGTATATAATTGTTATATACATACATATGATGTTCGATATACAAAGATAAAAAGAAATTTAATAGATTTTCCGATTCCAAATGTGGAAATTGCTATCGGCTTACATATAATGTTCAAATTTTAAAGGAAATTCACAAACCAATGATGCGAAGGAAAAGAAAAGAAAAATAGAAGCAAGCGGAAGGCTTTTACGATAGGCTGTGGGAGTTACCTCGACTTCCCCCTTTTATTAGAGAAATGTAATTATTTTTTTTGCTTTATAAGCTACTTCCAGCCACGGCTCCTACCTCTTGCATTACCTTTTGGTTTCGTTTTAGATCTTCGGATAAGCTGCTTTCCAGTCGTACAGTTTCGGAATTTAAGTCGTCGCCTGAGCTTCCCTCAAAGTACGAGCAGTCATCTTCATCACAGCTCGATAAGCTACAGCAACAGCTGGTGGACTTTGCTGGCGAAAGCTCGTTATATGCATTATTCCAGAACACACCTCCAACGGCGTTGCAACAATCCTTCACTAGGCAGCTTAAGGGAGACGTTGAATACTGCTGTCCATAACATTCGCAGCAATCTTTTTCTGAGCCACACAGAGAATTATTATCCAGACAGGATTCTCCACAGTTAGACGATAGCATAGACAAGTTAGATGACAACACAGTGGGATCGGTTCTAGAGGAGTTAATGATTTCATTGAACCCTTTGCTTTCAGACGTCTCCCTGACCCAAAGACCATTGTATTTACATTCATCTGCCCTTACTTTCATATTGATTAGCTTGCGCTCTTGTTCAATGTTACACTGCTTTATATTTTCTGTAGCGGCTTGTATCAGTTCGTTAGTTGTCACCTTGGTGAGATTCTTCTTGGAAAAATTCTGTAAGTCGTTTGGGTCACCATCAATTGCCTTTATCTGACTTGTAAGATTTTCTCTTGGCCTGGCAGAAGCATTTCTTTCCGATTTGTCTCCATTAGTTTGCTCGACATTGTAAGAAAGATTGGACTGCTTATTTTGCTTCTGGTTATTCAAATTATCGGAGGAAACACAAGAATCAGCCCAGATCTTTGGATTTGCTCTATGGTGCCGATCATCTGATACGCCGTAATCATAACATTTATCCCGATAATTTCTCTGAGAATTATGATGTTGACTGAACCGTTCTTTTTCATTCACCAAGCGGTTAATTATATGCAGTGGCTCCCGTTTTTTGCGAATGTGAACTCGCTCTAGCTTTGTTTTTTTTTTAGAGCTTGAGTTACTTTCTTGTCCCGCATCGAAAGACATCCATTGTGACGTAGACGGATTTGAATGCTGTTGGGCTTTCAAGTTCCGAATTGGAGGTTCGGGTCTCAGAAGTGTATTATTGACTTCTGTGCTTTCAATCCGCGCGATTCGGTCGGAACGTGATTTTATTCCGTCGGCCTCATGCAGAAATTCACAATGAGAGCTTCGATATTTCCAAATATGTGAAATATTAGAGTCACTAATAATTGCATTGTTACAGGAACAATCATCGACATTTGGCTCCGGAAGCAAGGCATTGCTTTTTTGAGCTGACCAGGTTTTCATTCTTAACTGTGCTTGGGGGGCCAAAAGACTTTTAGAGTTCTTCAACAATATATTAGAACCGGTTTGGCAAGCAGTTCCGATCTGTGCTGGACTTCTGAACTGTCTGCAGAGACTCTCGAACCGAGTGGGGTTGTTCAGTCGGGCAGGCTGTGGCGACTCGTTTGACCTGTTTATTATGGCCTCCCTGCACTGATGTACATAGTTAACCTTGAGCAACTTCATTTTTGGTATATCAGCACTGTTGGCAGACTTTCTAGAGTCTAAAGTGCTGTCCTGGCCGCACATCTCGCTGGGCAACAGTTTTTGTGTTAGGGCCAGTGGCAGCTTGGAGATGGGCATATTTGACTTCAGCGTAATTCACGTTTGATTAAAATTAAAACAAAAGTATAGTATGCAACATTATTTCCAAATACTCGCTACATTTTTTAAACTATTTATAGTTGTAAGGGAATTAAGGAATTATTGTATTTTGGGTCACGGCTATGGCTGCCATCAAACATCTCTGTGTTTGTATGTATAATTGTTTTACTATAACGAATGCTCATTTCACTGTGAAGAATTTTCCGACAGCGGCGTACGGCGCGGCGTGTGCCGTTGTTCCTGCACCGAAAGCATGGAAAGCACTGTCTCCGCTATTTTACCACGAAACCAGCAACCAGTTTTGACCTTCAACAAGTTTGATGCAACTTGTTTGATATTATTGTGCTTTACAACGCCGGTTTAAGCCTATAGTGAACCGTTTATTGACCGTAATCTCTTCTATTGTTGCGCTTTCTCCTCTCAAATTGTGTTTATCATGCTCTTATTCTAAGCGGCCGGTACTAATGTGTTAATGCCTACATTTTTGTATGCTCTTACCGAGGGTATTACAATTTGGTAAGAAGTTGGCAGCGTAATTAAGGAGGCATTTTCTATAACGTAGTGTATATGCAGGTAGAGACCGCTTGGATCGGGGGTTATATCAAACAGCTGCATTGGGACGATCAGACAAGTTTATAATAACCTGGGTAAACCAGCGAAACCTCTATGTTTTATAAATAATTATTTTGCGCATCTACAGTTAAGTTCATAGCTTGGGAAAAGTTGGCTTGAATTACAAATCGTACGGACTTTCTTTTTTATAATCAGATACTAAAACAATTGTCATTTTGAAGTTTATTAGAACCGTCAAGGCCATGTAACATACTATTGCAGCAATTGCCTATAGACAACAATTTAAATGTAAAGAATATGTTTGGTGAATTTGGTGAATTGCAATGGTGTCATAATATATTGTCTGACATGAAATTTTAATTTTTTTATTAATTAAACCTATGCACTATGGGGAGGAAAGATTAAATCAGCGATTTAATTCAATTTTCAACTTTTCAATTCAAATTTATTATTATATATTATTTTTAATATATTTTGTGTTGTTTTAATTCTTCCGATGAACTTTTAATAATTTTATAGAACGTAAAACAAAAATAAATAAACAACAAGAAATTATTTTACATAGCCCTAGTTAGAAGCCTTTGTTCCACTATAAGTCTGCGCAGAGTGTGGGTGAGTGGGGAATGAGCATACATATATGAACCTAGGTATTGGGGTAAGAAGGATTCTATCACTGTGGACGATCAGTTAAACGTTCAGCTTAGGATTGTTCGATCGCAAAAAGCGGAATTATTTTGATACTCAATATCGATATTTATGAAACAATTTTCTTATAAAAAATACATTTTTAAATTATAAAAATTTGCTAAATTTTTTCAAGTGATTTCAATATGAATTATCTTTTTAACTTATCTTTTTACCTACCTTTACACTTATTTTTTTTTTTTTTTGATATTTTAATAGACTGTTTTTTTCTATATATCCCACAGTGCAATGGCCAAAGCGCTGTCAGCTCTTGTGACCGAGTAAAAAGTATATAGAGACAAAAAACGACCCTAACAGAAAGTTCAATTGAAAGTGAAACTTTGTAGAAACAATGAAACGAAAAAAGCGGCTTTTCATTTATGAAATCAAGAAAAACGTGACAAGAGAAATTGTTCCATAATAAAGGTATTTGAAAATAATATATTTGTACATATCAAAATATGTGTTTGCAATGGGAATCCATAACAAGAACCATATATGTACATTTACCCAGGTACTAGATGAGTAGGTACAACTTTTTTGAAAAAGTTTAAGTTAAACAGTCAATTAATTACAATTTAATGGTTATTGCCATGGAATATTTTTTAGAAATTAGAATCAAAATAAAAATAATAAAATGCTCAGGTTTTAAATTAAGTGTGAAAATTAAAAAGCATTATTGAAAACATGAGTAATTTTTTGATTCGTATTTAAATAAAATCCAACATTTTTTAAGTTTAACTAATGACTTAATTTATTAAAAACTTATAAATTTAACAACAATAAAATAAATTTAGAAAAAAGATGAAAGAAAGCAAATAATTTTATTTTATTCTCTGATGTTTCAGGTGTATTACTGCATTACTAAATTAGCTATAGGTTACTTTATTTATAAAAAAATATTTTAATGCTCCTTAGAGTTGATTCGAATCTAACCTTCAGGATAATTGCAAATCTGCCACCCCTGTTAAAGTTTCCGACAGGAAAACTCGCACAATTTTTCTCGTTTTTTGTTTGTGTTATATAATCAATTGGCAATTAAATACCGTTTTAAACTCACAACAGTTTTTAATTTTTTTTTTTTAATAAAACAAGAAAGAAAGCTAACTTGGGCACGCCGAAGCTAGTATAGACTTGCAGTTCGCAATTGAATCTTTAAGAATATCTCAATTTGGTCAAATAAATGAAAAAACTAACAGGAGATATATAAAATATGTATATTTATACATAGCATATAATTATTTGGTTTGGATTAAATTTCATAAACATTATTTTTAAGTCGTACATTAAAACTATATTTTTGGTATAAAATATCTAATATACATAATATTTATCAATCGACGTAGCCGTGTCTTATATCGCGCAATTCAGATAATGCCAAATTATTTTGCATAAGATACTCAAAATTAATTCTAGCTTCCAAATGACGTCATTTGGGGCAACTTAAATTTGGATCTTGCATCCTATGGACGTAAAAATACAAGGCATTTCGAATCACTCGGAGAGTTTTGAGAGGCTTTGACGGTATATCGTCTCGAGTGAAGCTTTAAGATCCACAAATATCCACTATTTTTACTGAGATAAGTCTTTGCGATTGAGGAGAGAACGATTAACCTGTCAACCATCAAACAATTCTTCCGTAAACCGAACTGGAACTCGCTGAGTACTCGGTTCGCTGTTATCCGTCTGTGCAATATACATATACGCAAGCAGTTTTAAGGACGCATTCAGACGAGATATTCCTCAGTAATTGCCAACTGTTAAGGTGTCTCCTTTGTTAGAAATTGAGCATATTATGATTTCCTTAAAGCTACTAGTACTACTATCAGTAAACAAAAGTAGTTGAAGGCCGCTGTCGACATCTGAATACACTGAGGCGTCGCAAACTTGTAAAACTCCGTTCTCACCTCTCTGTCTGAGATTAGTCGATCCAAGTTATCATCCGTATACATTGGGAGTGCATAAGAGATTTCGGTAGCTGGGTTGACGTAAGGGGTCGTTTGAAGTGCTCCGCAAGACTAAGCCTCTGGCTGTATCTGCTTCCTGGCCAGACCCCAAAATTCCTTACTACTTCTTTGCTTCAGTTGGCAAAGGTTATTAACAGTGAGACTAGCTCATATACTGGTGGTATGCATTCCTAGGTTCGGGGGTATTGAGCGTCCTATAGGTTTATTTGTGGTCGAGGTTGTGAGGTGACGACGTGATAAGTTCCTAGCTGCATTTCTGAGAAGAACCAGTTATCATTTACAGTTTAAGTTAACGGGCGCGCTCTTGCTCACCCGCCCTACTTATTCCAGCTCCTACATCTTGGAGCTCCCAATGCCAAACCCCAACTTCCTCCAACCTGCATTTTCAGCAAACGCAACAAAAGCAACAGCAACAACTAAACCAACGACCAATATTGCGAAATCGGTGCCAACGGCCGCAGCGCAAAATACAATGGTAACAAAAACCGTGAGCTCCGATAAGCAACAAGCGGTTCCGGCCATACAGACTGGCATGGATCGCTACATCCAAATTAAGCGTAAGCTTAGCCCCCATAACACGGTTGGTAACAAACCTAAGATCAACCGTGTCACCAAAAGCTACGACCCAAACAACTCCAACAGATTTTCTCCGCTAGCAGCTGGTGAGAATAATGAAGCAGAGCTGGAGCAGGAGACTCAAAAACAGCCAAAGCCC
>VNKB01004053.1:0-10402 GCA_008042735.1 Drosophila leontia
TCTTAATTTTTAAAAAATCCTATTTTAATTTACCAATTTTGTGGCCATTATTTTGAGCAGTGCACACATAATCCTGGCAAGTTAATGGCATGACGTTCAATGAAGTTCATGGCGTGTTTGAAATTTGTTTTTAATCGTATTAGCGGACACTTGAAATTAGTTTGGTCCGCAGATTCAGAATAAAGGGTTACATTCAAGAATCAACATTTGACGGGGTTAACAAACCGAGAGAACCCTTGATAAACATTAGGAAGAATTTGCAAAATAAATTAAATGCCTTAATATTTGTTGTTTTGTCAAAGAAAGTTGCATCCGAAATCAGGCAGGATCAAAATTAACTCTTATTATTACTAAACAATTTAATTGAATGTTTTTAAACGCCTTTTCAGAGGATTTAAAATCACCGTTATTAGCAGTTGAATTATTTACTTTAAGCCTGGCAGTTAAGCCCCAACTAATAGACTTCTTTGACCCTGAATCCCCGCCTACTTGAACCTTGAATTTCGCGTCCTTTTTGGCCGATGACAATTTACCCAACGGCCCTGGTCCCGAGTAAATATGTCAAGTGCAGGCGGCAAGGCCCGAATAAAAATATTTAAAAAAAATACACATTGTACATATATAGAAATCCAAAGAGTGGGTAAGGCCACAGAAATGCTTTGGCTCTTTGCTGCCTGCATTTCCGGTTGCACTCAGTGCCGAACTGGACTCCAGGTCCAGTGTAAATTGGTCAACTAAATTATGCAGCAGTGGCAGTGGCAGTGGCATCGATGCAGCCGAGCTGTTAACTGCCCGACTGCATCGGCATCTGTATCATTTTGCAACCCCCTTTTTGGATTTAACCCACTCCTTGGGTATGCAAAATCCCAGGACTCGACACCAGGAGCAACAGCTGAGTGAAATTTGCATTCTATAAAATTTTAAAGCTAAATAAAGTGTCGCCACCTCGGGTCATGTGGCTGTGGCTGTTGCTGCTGCTGCAAGATGATGTCCTAAGAAATGTTGCTCCTGCTGGCAGGATATATATTTAACAATATATTTGTTTTTTAAAAATGTAAAAAATGTTTAGATATCTTTAAACTTGATTTAACTTTTAAGCAACTTTTTAAAGTCTAAAAGTATCTATTGGGAAATTAATTATTTACCTTCTACATTGTCTTGTCTTTTAAAATTTGTTTGTTTAATTATTATTTAATATTTTAAAATATAATAATAATAATAAATATTAAAATTCAAACTAAGTAAGATAGTACCCTCCCCAAAGTCATATTGGGTTTATGATGCTTATATAATTAATAATATATTTAACAAATAAATAATGCTTATATAATTAATTAAAAATATATATTTTTTCATTATATTACCATTTCCAACCTTACTAATTCCCATTTAAATACCCAATTCTCCTTTATATATTTTTTTTGCTCCGTTCGGTATCAAGTCGCCCAGCCTTTTTTTTTTTGGCCATATTGATGCCAGCCAGAAACATATGTTCGCGGTCTTTATTTGGTGGTCAACTGGTTCAGTGACTCCTCCTGGAGGCCGTGGCTCCCGCCCCATTAACCCCTCTCGACGACCAACGCTAGCCGGGCTATTTGTCACTTGCAACCGCGACGGCCATTTCCGTCGGCCAGTCGCCATATTTATGCTGTTGGTTGTAGTTATTTTTTTCGGTTTATATTCTGTTTTTTTTTTTTTGTTTTATTTTTGCCTTTTTCAAGTTTATGCAGTTGCAAAATTGCTGACAATTGATAGGCCATGCCAGTGGACCAGGTTCCCTGTCTCCTCCTCCACGAGCCCCCCCACTGTAGTCTTGACTTGGCCCTCTCGTTTGGTGGCCACAATTTAGCGCGGAGCGACTACCGAAAACTGCAGCAGCAAATATCATTGAGCACTGAGAGAAAAATCGTTTTATATTTAATCTATATTTTTATATATATCTTTGTAGGGTATTATAATTTTAGTCATAAGGTCTAAATGCAATTAATTTAAATATTTAATTTATATGCAGATTTCTTAATCTATAAAAAAAATTAACATAATGCTTTCCAAATTGAAATTAATGATTTTTTTAGTGATTTATGGATTTTTATAACTTTTATATATTAAAAGAAATGTACCTATTTTTTCAAAACTCAAATAGTTGAAAAAAAACCCCCCTTTGATTTACATTTCCAATGTGTTTGCTTTTATTTTCCCAGTGTATCGATCAAAGCCAAGCAGATTGGCTACAGCGAACTCAGTCCCGGACTCCGTCTCTTGATGAATGCACAAAATAATGGGTATGCATAATGCCAAACAGGAAATAAATTATGCTCAGGCGGAGGGAGGAGGCACAGTAAGTATTTTTACTGCCAACAGATTTCCAGGAGCAGAAGCAGAAGCAGGTAAGGTAATCACAACAATCATCATGATTATCATTAGCAGCAGCGTCATCATCATAGCGATATATACAACTCCCCAACATCAATCGGAGAAACACTGTGCAGCAAGGTGCATAGTTTTCTTAAAAGTCTAGGATTTATAAAATTAAATATATAGCATTTCAAAACTAAGTTTTAGCAAAGAATAACTAAAAAATTAATTGTTTTTTTTTATATGTAAATTTTTATTTATATATTTACTACTTGAACAAGTTTTGCCTGAACCTTTGGTGGATAATAAAATATATATTTTTTAACCTATTCAGAGTCATATACAAATATTCTTTTATATTTAAGAATTTTATTTCAGCTAAATTGAAACATTTTTTTAAAAGTATATCTCTATAGTTGTTTATAGATTTAATTATTGATTTATTCATTGATTTTGTAATTTACTAAGTAGTTCATTTATATTTTATATTTATTTATTTATTTACTTATAAATTAATTCACTTATTTTATTTAAATTTATTTTATGTTTTTAATTAATATTTTCATTATATTTATTTTATTTATTATATTTATTTTAATTATTTTGCCAATTCATTTGTTTGCTGGCCAGTGTATAACACGATCATCATCGCTTTGCCGGCTGTCCATAGGCTAATTTTGTTTGATTTTGATTCTGATCGAATTAGCGTAAAATTGAGCGTTCGTCAACTTTGGGAGCGGGGTCGCGACCAGGTGCTGATCCCTCCCGCCAGGGAGCACATTGGAAGTCTGTGTCGGAACGTGGGCTCATTGACAAAGTCGAAGTTCAGATGCTCCTCAGAGCCGCGTGCGGGGCATTAAAGAGGCGTGGAAATCAAGTTCTCTGGGATGATTTGCATTTGCTGTTGTTGCTGCATGTTGCACGTTGCTGCACTTGAAAAAATTATTCCATTTTGTGAAAGGGACTTGTGAGAAATTATACTCAAGCTAAAAGGAAGTCTGCAAGTTTGCATTCTTGTAACTACCTTCCTTATTCATTTATTCCTTATTCCTTATTCATTTATTTCCTCATCTCTCATTTATAATACATATTTCGTTTATTGGCTTATTTTTTTTTTCTAGTGTACCGCTATGCCGCTCTAGGGTCGAGGTAATTGACCAAGTTATTTTGCGCTTGCTTGGCCCCAGCCCGGCCTGGCCCGGCTTGACTTAGCTTTGCTCCTTGGGGCAAATTGATTTTGCTTCGTGCCTCATCAGCAGCGACAATTGCCCTTGCGATGATCGCCGCGATGATTGGTCTTCCTGGGCTTCTTGGGCTTTTCTTCGTGCGCTCACGTAGCCTGACCCTGCCCTCGTCCTCACCTCCTCCGCCACCATTGCAGGCCTCGTCCTGCTCCGCCGCAGCTGCCCCCGTTGGGAGCTGCCGTTGTCCCTTGGCCAGCTACCAGCTACCAGCTACCGATGTTTCTTGCGGTTTCACACTTTGGTTAAGGTTGCCTGCCCTTCGCACTCGGACTCGCACTCGCGGTCAGTCATTGGGTCACAGCCCCCAAGTCCAAAAAAAACGTTGTGCCGCCGAGGAGAACATGTCTATTTCGGCATAAATAAATTGACCAAAGGCAAAAAGCTACCAGAAAGAGCTTGTTGTTTGAATTTTGAATGCTTCAAAATTAAGTTCACCTAAAATTACAAATTAAAACTTATAGGGGAGAACTTTAAAGGGTGGAAACTAAGATCTAAGATCGAGAAGCGTCTAAAACTGATTCTAGGCTTTGTCCTCGTTCAGAGTTTTTGGGTTTAATGTTGTATTTTGGATTTAAGATTTGGATTTTATACGTTAAAAAGTAAAACTGGAGAAATCGAATTTTTTATTGTAATTTTAAAGCTAGGTAACGCGTTGAAGGAATCATTTCCGACCCTATAAATCATATATATTCTTGATCAGCATAAACAGGCGAATCGTTTTAGCCATCTCAGGAGAAAAATAATTTTTTTGAAATTTTTCCAAAATTTTATAATTAAATTCAGTATGCAGATTTATTAAACTATTTAAAGCCAACTTAGAACAGCTTTCCGAATTGAATTTAAAGCATTTTAGGCTTTGTTATGGATTTTATAAGTTTTTGATTTTCCCAAAAAAAAATATTTAAAAAATCTAAATATATATTTCAACTCCTGTTTCCACTCCGTGAGTGCGATTTTAAAGAACTTAAGACACTTCCCTCACGTCCTTTGTGATCTTCAGGAACTTTTGGCAGCTTTATCCTCGCAGGAAAACAAAATAAACACAATTTCTGTATGTTTCTTCTTACAAAGCTTTGAGTTTACTTAACAATGGAGATGGCTGACGGCCATACAAAAAAAGTGTTACAATTTTGTTTTCGACTTAAACTATTAGAAAGAAAAAGCAATTATTAAAATGATTTAGATGCTTTTACTTAATGTACTTGTCCATGAACTTCTTGTGGAAATCGGAACGCAGGGCATCGTTGACAAAGTGGGTCTTCTTTTCGGGCGCCGATCGGGCACAGTTCTTGAAGACGACATCGTCGTCCCAGCGGCGCTTGATCTTAAGGTCGCCGCCGAGTCCAGAGGCTCGTCCCGCTGCCGAGGCCGCAGTGCCGGGCTCATAGTTGATCAGGGGATTGCCCGAGAGGATGTTCTCCATTCGAATCCGCTCGTCCTCCTGCTTCTTTTCGGCATCGCGTCGCGCCGTCTCCTGCAAGCGTTCCTGCTTGATCTTTTGCAGTTCCGCCAGCAGGGCGGCATCATCATCATCCGAATCGCTGTCCGAATCGGAGCTGTCGTTGTCCAGCGGCTCGTCCGCATCCAAATTTGCGGCCTGCTGCTGTTGCTGCAGCTGCTGCTGCTGCTGCTGCTGGGCGGTGTCCGGCTTGGCCCGTTTGCCGCCGGCGCTGTTCGCCTCGATGGCCTTGCGCACAATGGAGGGCAGGGCCTTGCCAGAACCAGGCCCAGAACGAGCGTCACGCTCACGCTCCTCCAGCTCCTTGCGGAAGTCGCGGCCGCGGATCTCCTCGCTGGTACCCTGGCCTGTCTCCCTGCAAGCAAAGATAGGTTTGTAGTTGGATTTGGATCGCCAATTTCTGGCTAACTAACCTGTATTTCAGCTTGGTGTGGCCTGGCAAGTCGCGGCTGGAGTACTGTTTGCTCAGGGCGCTCAGGTCCTTCTCGCCTCGCCCGGAGCCACCGCGGGCGGGGTCAAAGGTGGGCCGCGCGGCTGTGGTCATCTTTTATAAGTGATTTTCTAGCTTAAACAATTGAATATTTCAAGATATTGAAAGGAAAAACGCTTTTGATGCGTATTTCGATGGCTTGTGTTTTTTTTTTTTTTTATTCCCAGCTGGCTAGAGATGGCACGGGGGCGATTGTACAGACTATCGTCTATCGTTATGGGCAGCACTGTTATTTATGTAGAACGAAATGCAAAGCTGACTTGTGTTTTTATGAATTACACTTTTTAACACATTCTTAATTTAAATAATTATATGTATAAATTAACAAATTTTAATAAAGCTTGCATTTGTTCTCTCTCTCTCTCTCTCTCTCTCTTTGATAACCAGCTTTCCCTCAATGGGCCGCACTGACGGAACAGCTGCTTGCCGCTGGGCAGCACTGCTGTGGTAAACACGCGCGGACCGCCGCCGTTTCAAGCAATTAAAAATCAGGATATTTAGCCATTTGTCCCGGTTACTTGTCCCCACCGTTTCCCGTTGCTTTAGCCCATCCCCCAACCCCTTAGCCCCCGCCCACCGTTCGGTATGTTGGCAAACCTTCAAGGACGCAGCGTCCACTTGTTGCGTCACAGCCTCCAAAGCGGCAGAAGGAGCTGGCGGCGAAGCTGGGCGAGCACGGCGGCCGACGGCGACAGCCTGACCATTGGGGATGTGACGGTGCGCCTGAGCAGACCCAAGGATCCGCAGCTGGTGCCGCAGCAATATGGTAAGCGGAAATGTTCCCGGCAGTACAAAGGTCACGTTCCGAGATCATTCCAAGCTAAACCTCTGCTTCATCCCATCCGAATCTCTAGTTAAATACGCACCCGATGGCACCCTCCAGCTGACACAGTCCGCCCTGCACCACCTGCGCTGGATGCTGCAGAAGGATGCCCTGCGGCAGGACATGTTTCTGCTGGGACAACCGGGCCCAAGGCGCCGCCAGCTGGCCATGCAGTTCCTGGAGCTGACGCAGCGCGAGGTGGAGTACGTGGCCCTCAGCCGGGACACCACCGAGAGCGATCTGAAGCAGCGCCGCGAGATCCACAACAAGGCGGCGGTCTATCACGATCAGGGCGCCGTGCGGGCGGCACTCAATGGCCGTGTCCTGGTCCTGGACGGCGTGGAGCATGCCGAGCGGAATGTGTTGCCCATATTGAACAATCTGCTGGAGAACCGGGAGATGCACCTGGAGAGCGGCAAGTTCCTGATGTCGCCCGAGCGGTATGACAAGCTCCTGGAGCGGCACTCACGCCAGCAGCTGGACGAGTGGGGACTGCTGCGTGTCTCCGAACAGTTCCGGGTGGTGGCCCTGGGCCTGCCCACGCACAAGTACAAGGGCACACCGCTGGATCCGCCGTTGCGCTCCCGCTTCCAGTCGCGCAACGTGACCGCCTACACCTACGGTGAGCTGTACGAGGAACTGCAGCAGGAGGTGGCGCCCGGCTCTGTGCCCGGCGAGCAGCTGAAGCAGCTGCTAACCTTCGCCCTGACACTGCAGCAGGCGGATCCAGCCCTCCAGCTGCCGGACTTTCCGATCCACAACCTGCGCCTGGGCGTCCGGATGCTGGAGACCAATCCGGCGCTCAGCCTTTACGATGTCCTCAGCCGCATATATCCCTATCAGGCGATGCTGAAGGCCGACCAAAGGAAGCGGGTGGAGGAGCTGCTCAAGAAGCTGGATATCCCATTGATTCCCAGTCCAGGCATCAATAGAATCGCCGCCAGTGAATCGGGTGACAACGCATCCCACATCATCCGGCTGCAATTGGACGACGGCCTGGAGCTGCAACTGCCGGGCGGAGGACAGCCGGTGACCGCCACAAACTTTGTGGATCTGCCGCACCAAAGACAGGCCCTGGCCAGCCTGCTCCAGGCCTATGCCGTGGGCGATGTCTGTCTGCTGGGGGAGAAGGGCGTGGGCAAGCTGACCCTGACCAAGGAGCTGATCCGCCTGTTGCAGCAAAGCTCGGAGCCGATGATGCTGTACGAGGACATGACCAGCCGGGATCTTGTCCAGCAGCGTATCACCAGTCCCGCTGGCGATACCGTCTGGCGGGATTCGCCTCTGGTGCGGGCCGCCAAGTCGGGCTCCGTGGCGGTGCTGAATGGGTTGCATCGCCTCCACAAGAGCACGGCCAGTGTGCTGCAGCGGTGAGTGTCTTGGGGGGAATCTCTCACACTGGACTTAGTCCTAATCTTCCTTGATCTTCCCCAGCCTCATCCACGATCGAGAGCTGCAGCTGTGCGATGGCACCACCCTGCTGGGTGCCCAGCGCTACCAGGCCCTGATCCAGCAAGGTCTCTCCGGGGAGCAGCTCAGGGAACGGGGCTTCCTGCCCATGCACGAGTCCTTCCGCATTGTGGCCCTGGCGGAACCACCACGTCCCTCTGGCGGAGGCAGTCAATCCAATTGGCTGACCCCGGAGCTGCTCAGCCTGTTCCTGTACCAGGAGCTGCGTCCGCTGCGCCAGAGCGAAGAGCAGGCGCTGCTAACCGAACTGTGCGGTGTCGATGGTGAGTTGCCCGCGGGTCTGGAGCCGCTCCTGGGGCTAGCCCAGTTGCTGCGCTCATCGCAGGACCCGCTGCTGCAGGGAATGTCGGGAACGCTGTCAACCCGGCAACTCCTAAAGCTGGGACGCCGGCTGGCTGCCTATCCGCAGCTGAGCGGGTCCAGTGACGTCCACGAGATGCTGCAGAACACATTCCTGGCCAGATTTATGCCGGCACTGTCGCGGAGTGCCCTGGAAGAGGCCATCCACCAGGTGGGCATCACCACCAGTCAGGGCCAGGAGAACGCACAGGTGGGGAGGAGGAGAAGGAGCAGCCGACAGCCGGCGGAGGAGATAGCAGTGGAGGACAATGCCCTGAGAATTGGAGCCACGCGCTGGCCCCTAGGCAATCCCACAGAGGCCCAACTATCCAAGGTACCCAGCACCCTGTTCTACGAGATGCCGCAGCATGTGCAGCTCCTGGAGCGCCTGCTGCAGGACTATCTCATCGGAGAGCACCTGCTGCTGGTGGGCAACCAGGGCGTGGGCAAGAACAAGCTAGTGGATCGCCTCCTGGAGCTGATGCAGCGCCCCAGGGAATACATTCAGCTGCACAGGGACACCACCGTCCACAGTCTGACGCTTCAGGCGACGCTCAAGGATGGCCAGGTGTCGTACGAGGATAGTGCCCTGGTCCAGGCCGTGCGATCGGGTCACGTACTCGTCGTGGATGAGGCCGACAAGGCGCCCGTCAATGTAACCTGCATCCTGCGCACTCTGGTGGAGAGCGGCGAGATGGTGCTGGCGGATGGCCGGAGGATTGTGCCACCCGGTGCGGGCGGTAGGGTGCCCAACTCCATCGAAACTCACCCAGATTTTCGACTCATCGTCTTGGCCAATCGTCCCGGATTTCCCTTCCTCGGCAACGACTTCTTTGCCGCTTTGGGCGATGTCTTCAGCTGTCATGCCATTAGCAATCCGGATCCCGACTCGGAGATCTTTCTGCTGCAGCAGTATGGCCCCAATGTGCCCAAGAAGACGCTGCGCACCCTGGTGAACGCCTTCGGGGAGCTGCGGACGCTGGCCGACGAGGGGATGCTCAACTATCCGTACTCCACCCGCGAGGTGGTCAGCATAGTAAAGCATTTGGAGCGCTATCCGGAGGAGAACATGTCCGAGGTGGTGGGCAACGTCCTGGACTTTGATCGCTATCAGCCGGAGGCCCTGCAGCAGGTCAACCAGGTGCTGGCCAAGCACGGCATCGAGTCCTACGCCGAGGAGGAGATGATCCAGGCCATGCGCAGGCAAAAGACACTCCAGGCGTCCGTCAAACGACACAGCGGCCTGGGCGTTTCGGGTCCCAAATTCGGGAAGCTGGATCCCAAAAACGAGCCCCATGTCGGTGGCAATACATGGGCGGGCGGCAGCGGTGGACGCGACACAGCCGGACTGGGCGGCAAGGGTGGACCCTTTCGGCTGGACAAGGGCCACAAGGTCCATCAGCTGAGCGATGAGGAAAAAGCGGATGTGCCCGAGGAGATCAAGAGGGCGGCCAGGGAGATGAATCGCAAGGCCTTCGAGGAGAAGCTCAAGGAGATCAAGATGTCCGCCCACGATCACCAGCTGTATGCCCAGTTCAGTGAGCCCAATCGCAAGCAGGTGCAGCAGCTGAAGGCCATCCTGGAGGCCATGCAGACCAAGAGCAAGGAGCGCCAGTGGCAAAAGTATCAGACCCACGGCGACCTGGACGACACGCGTCTGGTGGAGGGCATTACCGGCGAGAAGAATATCTACCGCAGGCGGGCAGAGGCCAATCCCTGGGCGGATCATGTCCAGGAGAAGCCCAATCGGCTCAAGCTGGTCGTGGATGTGTCGGGTTCAATGTACAGGTGAGAGTAATTTCGCCTTGAAAGGGTAAGTAACCTTGTGATGACCTTTGCCCAATCTTTGCCAGATTCAATGGCTATGACGGCCGACTGGACCGGCAGCTGGAGGCGGTGGTGATGGTTATGGAGGCCTTCGATGGCTTCGAAAAGAAGATCGTCTACGACATTATCGGCCACAGTGGCGAGGGCTGGGAGATTCCCTTTGTGACGGCCGGCCGGCCGCCCAAGAACGACAAGGAGCGCTTCGAGGCCATCCGCATGATGCATGCCCATTCCCAATTCTGCTGGTCCGGCGATTCCACGGTCAAGGCCGCACGCGAAGCCTGCTCCACGCTGGGCGCCGAGCAGGACTACGACAATGCCATTGCGGTGGTCCTGAGCGATGCGAATTTATCCCGCTATGGCATTGCACCCAAGGATCTGGCCATGGCCCTCAA
>VNKB01004054.1:0-13566 GCA_008042735.1 Drosophila leontia
AAGACGAACAATAATTAGTCGGTAGCGCAAATGAATCATAGACACGACACGACACACGACACGGATTGAGCCAGCCATAAACATAATGAATACATCAACAACGTACATATACGAGACATATGTATACCTATTCTATGTTGATATATATGTAATTATAGTTCAGCTATTTATTGTTAGTAAATTTTCATAAAGTTATCGATTGTGTTCGT
Source organism: Drosophila leontia (assembly GCA_008042735.1). Lineage (NCBI taxonomy): Eukaryota > Metazoa > Arthropoda > Insecta > Diptera > Drosophilidae > Drosophila > Drosophila leontia. The sequence continues at coordinate 210 of VNKB01004054.1, forward strand.
TCCCTCCCCTTCCCCATTGCGTGAAACTAACTGAAAAACCAACTAAACGAATCTAAGAGAGTTTGAAACTTTACGAATTACAATATTATATATATATTCCTACATATTATAGACCCTTAAAGAACGCAATAACAACGTAGCCCCAGAAGCAGAAGATGATAGCCACTTATTTCAGTAACTTGTGTGTGTTGCTACAATGGAGCTATGGAAATAAAAATGTATTATGAATGTTACCAAAAAGAGGAGGGGCGTGTTTTTAATATTGGTGGAAATCTGGCCTTTTTGAATGGTATTAATAACATTTTCCAGACCCTTATATATTTATTTATCTTTCTTTTTGGTTTCCCTGATTTTATTTTTATTTAGTTTTTTAAAGTCATATTTCTTGCTAGGTTGGGCATATTTTTATTTTAATTCGATTGTGAACACATCATCTGGGCTTCCCTCTAATCTTAATTATATTTCTGGGGGCACTTATTAATCTTATTTTAATTCTATTTATTTAGATTTATTAGATTTATTTACTACAATCTGCAAGTGTTAATTTGGCTTGACCTGAGGTCAATTATTCAAATTTTAACAACTTTTGATTAGAATTCACCCATAAGTTCAGAGTGAGAGATTCTTATATGTATACAATATTATATCAAATATTTTTAATAAAAGCCATAAACGTTATCAAAAAATTGGATTTGTACAAGCATTTTGTTTACTAACAAACTTAATTTTAAAAATCATTGACTTTGACTTCTCCTGTCTAGGTTCAAGGCCACAAAATAAGATTTATAAGTTTCTTTTTTTTTTTTTAAATACTCCTGTGAAGTTTACAAGTATGTACACTAATTAAATATAATATTGTTATTCTGTTATACCATCAACGAAAAAACAATTTGTAGAAAAGTGAACATATTTTTATTGAAAAAGTGATAGGCATATTTTTAAACAAGTATTTTACAATTTTCTTTGAGTTTGTTGAGTTCCTTGTCCAATCGCCCTTTCTCTTAGTCCCCTTTTAGTGGTGTCTGTTGAACCTATCGCGGTTGTTACCGGCCAGATTGTTCTGGTTGCAATCGCCTGCGGCATCCAAAGGTGGGGGATTGGTGTCTGTTCCAAAGCTACCATCCCCTCCCAAATTGCGGTATTTCTAAATATATGAATACACATTAAAATTAATGAACAAAAAAGTTATAAGATTTTACAATACTTACTCCTTGTACTCGGTATTTTGGACTTTGGGCGTCGCTGAGTCCCAGAAGGACGAGGCAAAGAAGTAGAAGTCCTAGTGTGAATTTCGGAGACATCTTGGGTTCAACAGAAAAGACTGCGAGATACTGGTTGGCTGAGACAGGAATCTGCCATATTTATATGCAGCTGATAACGAAATCCGCAATGCAAGCTCTAAAATAATATGTGTACATTTCATTCAATGCCAATTGAGATCAACATTCTTGCGAGCTTTTTTAATTATTGTTTTTATTTTGTATTTCTTGGAAATATATAAAAAACACATTAAGTGGTTCTAGGAAACGTGTCGGGCCAACTCCGACATGACAAACAATGGTAATCTGTACTTACTAATTTATTATAAATATAGAAATGAGTGTCGAAGACAAATAGCAATAATGAATTGCTCTGAATTGAACTCAAATTGAACAGAGACATTAAACATAAACTTATTAGTTTTTGTGCGTTTCCTCTTATGTTTTATTATAGGTTATAGGGGCATACTTTTATTTTAATGCCATTGTGAGCACATCATCTGGGCTTCCCTCTAATCTTCATTGTGTTTCTGGGAGCACTTATGGTATTAATTTTAATTGTTTCTAAGAAATTATTAGACTTATGCAGGTTTTTTATATTGGTTTTTATTTTATTTATTTAGATTATACTAAATCTGCAAGCGTTGATTTGGCTTGACCTGAGGTCAATTTTTCTAATTTCACAACTTTTGATTAGAATTCACCCATAGTTCAGAGTGAGAGATTCTAATATGTATATAATATTATATCAAATATTTTTAATAAAAGCCATAAATGTTATCGAAAAATTGGATTTTGTTTACTACCAAACTAATTTTTTTAAATCATTGGCATATTTCAAACTAGTGACTTTGGCTTCGCCTGTCTAGGTATTCAAGGCCACAAAATAAGATTTATAAGTTTCTGCTTTTTTTTTAAATACTCCTGTGAAGTTTAAAAGTATGTAACCTAATTAAATATAATTTATTCTGTTATACCATCAACGAAAAATACAATTTGTAGAAAAGTGAACATATTTTTATTGAAAACGTGATAGGTATATTTTTAAACAAGTGCCATCCGTTCAATAATTACTATTTTACACTTTTCTTTGAGTTTGTTGAGTTCCTTGTCCCCTTTTAATGGCGGCCCTTGAACCTGTCGCGGTTGTTACCGGCCAGATTGTTCTGGTTGCAATCGCCTGGTGCATCCAAAGGTGGGGGATTGGCGTCTGTTCCAAAGCTACCATCCCCTCCCAAATTGCGGTATTTCTAAAAATATAAACACATATTACAATTAATGACCAACAAAATTATTAGATTTTACGATACTTACCGCCCCCTGTCTATAACTTTGTCCTGACTGTTGCTGTTGCCGCCTTTGGGCGTCGCTGAGTCCCAGAAGGACGAGGCAAAGAAGTAGAAGTCCTAGTGCGAATTTCGGGGACATCTTGGGTTGAACAGAAAAGTCTGCGAGATACTGGTTGACTGAGACAGGAATCTGCTATATTTATATGCAGCTGATAACGAAATCCGCAATGCAAGTTCTAAAATAATATGTGTACATTTCATTCAATGCCAATTGAGATCAACATTCTTGAGAGCTTTTTTAATTATTGTTTTTATTTTGTATTTCTTGGAAATATATAAAAAACAAATTAAGTGGTTCTAAGAAACGTGTCGGGCCAACTCCGACATGACAAACAATGGTAATCTGTACTTATTAATTTATTATAAATATAGAAATGGGTGTCGAAGACAACAATAATGAATTGCCCTGAATTGAATTCAAGTTGAACAGAGACATTAAACATAAACTTATTAGTTATTATTTTTTAATTACAATTACATATATATTATATAAACATATATTATTAATTATTAATTATCATTCAAAATCAGCTTTTTATCTAAGTTTATATTCTAATTTTTAAGCGCTACTTTAGGAACTTCCCCGATGTGAATAGATATTATTTTAAAGTTGTGTTTTGTCGATACCTAATCACAAATAATATTTTAATTTCTAAATATAAGTTTTTAGGTGTTTTATAGTTTTTAAATTTTTACATAAATGGAATCAATGATATATTATTTTTTTTTCGAAACGAATTTTTCGAACTAAAAACAGCGTTGCCAGATTATATACTCTTCCATTTAATGAGACCATATTGCAAAGTTTTGAATTATTTCAGTATTTTTTTAACCAGAGCGCGATGGTTTATCTTGGGGTGTATACAACGGTCACATCGTTGACGTGTAGCATTTGTTTTGTTAAATTTGGTAAATATTCCATGTGAATTGTGCCTAAATTACAGTAGAGATGTCTCAATTTGGTGGACCCAATGATTTCTACGCCTCCGGGCCCTCGGCAGATGCCAGCTACAACTTCGATATGCCCGAATTCGGCCAGGAACTGTGAGTACATTCCAAAGCCTTCCGTTTCCGCCTTCTATGAATTGTTCCATTTGGTTGCAGGAACTTCCAGAGCTTCGACAACACACAGCCCTCGGTGCCGCCCAACTATGATGCGGCCTATGCCCAGCCCCCGGCACAGGGCTTGGGAGGATTCTATGATCCTACGGCGTACACGGACACGAGTTATGGCCAGGACAAAAGCGGAAAACAAGGCGGCGCCGGTGGAGCCGGCAACGAGTTCGATGATGAGCCACCGCTCTTGGAGGGTAAGAGGGGACTCTTATCAGGGATTAATGTATATGTAGACTTGGATTGAGGGCTTGAGAACTGTTAGATGTTCGTAGGTTTATCACAAATTTGTTAAATATCTTCAAGAGATGGGAAATTAGAACGAGACAAGGGCTTATTTAACGTGTAATATTCTGAGAAACGGTAAACTTATATCCAGATTATCGAAAAAGTCTGGAAACTTGGAAAATTTTTAAAAAATGTATACCGTCTTACCTTAGAATTTTGTATCTTAATTTTCACTTCAAGATAAAAACATTAAAAGCTTGTTGTCATCTCCCTAAAAATGCTATATTTATGAAGAGAACGTTAAATCGTACAAACTTATAAGTATATTTTATATTTTTTTATAAAAATATAAATTTTTTGTTACATTTTCACAAAAATTAATCCAAGAAACCAAGAAATGACGTAAAATAATGTTCAACTAAAATATTCATTTTATTTTAACATAATTAGGTAAAGATAAAGATCCTTAATGCATTTTTAGACAGGCGAATAATTTTAAATAAAATAGTTAATTTAACCTAAAAATTTTGAAAACAACTTAAGATTACCTTTAGCTTCTAAATTCAAGGCAAATGATTGAAATCATAAGCTTCTTTTAGGTTTTGTAAGAATTCCAATTGGATATATTGACAACAAGAAAGGAAAGTAACTTTGGAAATCCGAAATTTGTATACCTTGCAGTTTGTCATAGCATCAGGCATCGAGTCAAAATCTTTTACAACTAAGCCAAAAAAAACACAAAATTTAATTCAATTCAATTTTCTGTGCTGGTTTTTTAAGGCTACACATACCCATTTTTATTTTTTAAAGAATCAAAATGGTTTGAACATTTTTTTTTTAATTTTAACTGCTTTGCAAGCTTTTAAATAAGATTATAATACCCGGCAAGGATATAATGTAAATATCGTACTCAATACCATATCAAACCTTTAAATTCTTTCAAGTTCTACTTAATTTTGATATTAAGCACTTGGCAATTCAGCTTAATTTACTTTATTTCTTTTTCTTCTTTTCCAGAACTGGGCATCAATCCGAATCACATTTTCCAAAAGGTAAGAGAAAACGGCAAGACAAAGAAAGCTCTCCATAATTGGCGTTGTTCTCCACTTTTGGAGTTGCCTCGAGGTGGGATGCAAAGATGAAAGGCAACCTTCACTGCTGCACTTGAACGCATTTTTAACTAGACATCTTAAGAAGGAACCGTAGCCGTAGCCGTAGCCCGAGCCAAATTGCATATTTTATGCGGCTGATTCTAGTCGGAAGCCACCGACACCGCCACAGCAGCAGCCACAAAGGAGGAGGCTCCTCCGGTTTTGAGTTGCCCACTTTGTTTGTCCGAACAATTACTCCAACTCAACCTCAACCGCATAATTCCTGCTTTGCCTTTTACGCATTTTCCGCCCCCGGAACCGTTGCCTTTTTCTAATTTGTGCAACGCAGCGGGCGGCCACTTTAGGCCGCCACGCGCTCCCTTTCCAACTCCCTTTTAATTGAAATTTAAATGTTTTTGCATTTCGCTTTTGTATTTATTGCGAGCTTCTCTTCCTGCCGCAATAATTCTATTGTTTTTTGTTTGGCTTTCTATTTTTTTTGTGCATTTTTTTTATTGTACGCTTTGTTGTCGCTGCACTTGCCGGTTTGTGTCGTTAATGAAGACATATTTTTTCATTGCACTTTCGCCCTGGGCCCTCTGGACGTAGTTGTTTTTAAATAAATAAAGCAACTTTTGTGTTTTTAATTAAAGTTTTTCTCGCTTACTTTTTTTCTCCATATATATAAATTTTTTTTTTTTCTTTTTTTTCTGCCTCTTTCCTTTCCAGTTTGCTGTGTGTAACTTTCTGCATTTTTGTCCATTTTGTAAAAAATTTGCGTGCGCCTGATTCTCTCATTTCTCTCGCTCCGGCACGGAATTTATTACGTTTGTGTTAATTGAAAAATGAAAATGTTAATGAGAGTCCGTGCGCCATCATAAAACTGAAATGAAATGAAATGCTAATTAAATTGTACATCAGCTACATGGCTGGGGGGAGGAATTATGGTTAGATTTGTGTGTATTTTGACTCTCTGTTTGTTAATGTAATGAAAGATCGGCGGCAAAAGTCAACAAAATTATGAATTTTGTGTTCAGGGATATACTCACTTTTGTATATGAGTAGGTGTCGAGTGATAAAAAGGCAGAAGACAAAAAACTAGTGGTAGTTTTTGCAAGAAAAATGATATTCAGTGTCTTGAAGCTCTTTAAGGGTGTACAAAAATTTCAAAATCTTAGGGAAACCTTTTTATTTTATGAATATAATATTTGATTTCTCATAACTTACATTAGAAAGATATTATCTTTTATTATATCTTTAATATAATATATCATTTAACCATTTTGAACAACTTAATAACTTTAAAAAACTTGAAATTGTTGGGTTAAAGCGGGTATTCAGAAAATAAAAGTGTATATTTAATTTATATTTTAATATATTTTAACCCTTTCCCTTCACTAAGAGTTGCCACTTTCCCACCCCTATCAAACCCTGTTCAATCTCAATTAAAATCGTCCAAACCGCGCACACTCTCAATTGGGACACTCTCAATTCCATTGACAGCCATTTTTGTGGGTCCTTTGCCAGTGTTGTAATATCAAATTTCATGGCCTCTTGTCCTGGACCACGTTCGTATGCGTCAAATGCGTTGACAGCTTTTGCTGGCCCAGTTCCCAGGACCGGCTAGCTAGCTGGCTAGCTAGATGGCTGGCTGGTCAGCAATATCATTTATCATCAATTTCCATTTTTCAAATTTCTCAGCAAGGAAGTTTGGGAGGGGAACCGAAACCGAAAAACTCGGCAAGAACAAATGTTTGGCGAAAGCGGGTGCCGGGCTACGTTTTATGACCGCTGTGCGAACAAATGAATTGTGTTGTGTTGTGTTGTGTCCCGGAGTCCTGTGATCGGAATCCCGTGTGCAGCCACAGGCTCCATGAGTGATGATGGACCTCATCCCAGTCTCGCCACCCCTCGCTGTGTAATCCTTCACTTGTTTCCATTTTAATCGCATTACTGACCTCGCTTTTCCTCTTTTTCTTTTCAGACACTGGCCGTGCTGAATCCTTTGAGGGCCACCGACCAGCAAATACTGCAGGACACGGACATGGCGGGCCCACTGGTGTTTTGTCTCACACTTGGCGGCTTCCTGCTGCTGGTATGTTATACTCCAATTATAAATAAATTGATTTTAGAGCTTGGAAATTGATTTGTTTGTTTGCAAATTAAATCTAATTGGATTTATATTTATTAATAATATTTTTATATATTTCTTTACCTCTTCCACTTTTTAGAGCGGCAAGGTGACGTTCTCCTACATTTACGGCATCGGCGTAATGGGCTGCATCTTCTTCTATTGCCTGCTGTCGTTGATGGTCATCCGGGCGCAGGTGACCTTTGGGGCTGTGGCCTCCGTGCTCGGCTATTGTCTGCTGCCCATGGTGATGCTGTCGGGCATCAACATTTTAATCACCATTCAGTAAGTAATTGTTGACACAAGTCGCTGGCTTTTCATTCCATTCTCCCATTCACTGCATGCCCCCGTACTCCCCGTACTCCCTCTTTGCCCCGCTAGCTTCTTGATATTTATGTTTTTAATTGAAAAGTTGCCAATGCATTGGCGTCCCTTCGCTGCTCCTCATTGTTTGTGGCCTGTAATTACAAACTTTTGCCTAAGCTCGTCCAGCTGCGACTGCAGCACGTTTTCGATCCGCTCCTCAGTCCCCACAAATTGGTTCAATTGATGTCGACTCGGTGCCGGCTTCAGTTCGTCTGTTCTCAAGTTGATCACTTCTGGCTGCTATTATTATTATTATAATGGGTATTGTTATTGGGGGTGTTGTTTTTCGATTGTTTGATTTGAACCAGCAGTTGGTGTTGAGCTAGGAATGTGTATATTAAGTGGAGTAACATACTCCTTTGTTGGGGATTGAAGGTTTAAAGAGATTCAGGCTGTAAATTAATGAAAATATTTGCAAACAAATTGATGGAATTGTGCGAAAAAATAACTTTTAAGATATTCTGAGAGCCTCTACAATTTTTAAGGCAATTATGTTTCTGAAAAAGCTGAATTTCTATGAATTTGTATGTTCTTACTAAGCCTCTTTTTATGGTTTATTATTTTTAACTATTAGATATGAAGATACCCCGAAAAACCCTTGATTATCTGGATTATTTATTTATAGTTTTCTCAATAATTAACTCAAAAGTTGCTCTTCTACAAAAGCATGAGGAGATTTTGGGCTTGATCTGTGCTGGGTTCCAAAAGCCAACTGCTATTCTCCTCGTTAGCCAACTCCCTTCGGGCAGACATTTAATTTCTCCTGTTTTTTTTCGGTTCTTCCCTCCGTTTCCGGCTGATTTCCCTTCGCCTCTTTTCGCACAATTTAGGTTTTTAATTTTGTTGCAGTTTTGGGCCAGCGATGCATACACATGGCGGTGAAAAAAAAAGAGGAGAGTAGCCAACTTAATTTGCGCTTTTAGTGCACTCGAGGGCCACAACTGCCAAACTACAGACTGCGAGCGGAACGAGGACTACGGCATACCGGACCCTGGACTACGGACAACGGACTACGGACTACAGACCACCGTAGCTCGGACTCCATTGAAGCCAAGGCAAGATGGGCAGCAAAAAAAAAACAGAGCAGAATAACGCCAACTATGTGCCGTTTAATTTTCGCGCTGAGAACAGAGCTGGGTGGGTGGTGACTATGGGAGAATGAGGACTACGGATTGGAAGTGGGTCGAGTGGGTGGCGGCAGGCCAGGTCCCGTGTCCATCTGTCTAACGTTCCGTGTCCTGTTTTGCCACCCGTTGAGTTTCGTTCACGTAGTTTCCTTTTCAAATATGTGTCCAGCACTTGCTGGCCGGGCTTTCTTTCCGCCTCCTTTCTCCTCTCGGTTCTCATTCGTGTTCTGTTTTATTTTCTCTTTTTTTGTCCTGATGGCTCCACTCGCCACGCTTTTTTATGATGGCCATGTGAGGAGGAGCAACACGCAAATGCTGCGTGAGTTTTTAGCGCTTCTTTTGGTGGTGATGGTGGTGGCGCCGCAGCCATCTCCATCTCTACCCCCCCTTTGGCACGTCATAATTTCAGAGCAGCGAGGGGAAACTAAGTGGTGCATTGGGCTGTGAATGGGCGGGGAAAGTATGGAGTACCGTGCGTGGTCGTCTGTGTGTGTGTGTAAAAAACAACCATGGCCTGCGTTTACTCGACACCAAGCGCGTTTTGTCTGCTCCCCCAGCTCCCCCCCTTCGGAATCCACAACCCTTTTTCTATGCCATTTTTATCACCCACCCGCCATCATCATGGCCAAACTGTCCAACTGCCCGGTGCAATTGCCATTTTGGTTGCCTGTTTGCTTGCATTTTTTATTTGCCGGCTTTAAGCGCTTGCACTTTGTGGGCAGCACTAGCTCTGGCACTGGCTCTGCCCATGTTGGCTTTGATGTTCATATAGTCCCACACACACACACATCGAGACCAAGTTTACAGTAAATATTTTTGCGATTCCCCGCTGTCCTCTTGGCTGCTCCTCTTTTTTTTAGGAGAGACTTTTTAATTGAGTTTGTTTGGTGATGCAAAAGTGCGCAAAAATTACACAGACAGTCGAGTTATCCGGGGCTACATAGTATTGTTTTGATTGGTTTTTAGCCTAGTCCAGTCCGGTCGGGGCCAAAAAATCACTTGGCACCGGCAACAGCAACAGGGACTAACAACAAACAAAGTTCTAGAGAAGATTGCAGGAGCAGGAATAAAAAAAAATAGCATGAGGTGGATTGCGGGTCAGGGGTGACAGCTGAGCCGCCGAGACCACAGAAAGGCAATCCATTAAACGCGTGCGTGTAGCTGGAAATTGGAACTTTTCGAATATGGGGATTTATGTTTTGGTTGCGTAAATTGATTTCGGGGTCAGATTTTATGGGTTAGGAGTTAAAGGTCTTTAAAGCAGAATTTGGTTGTATATATTTTTCAACAGTTTGTCAAGGGGTTCTAGTAAAATAATGTCAATTGATGCAAGTTTAGTTTTTAAATCAGTGAATTAAAGGCAGTTTGAGCCTCCCGAGAGTCTGCCCAAAGTCCTCTGAAAAAGGAGTAGATCAAGGAATTTATTTTTAAAACAAAACATAACAAAGAGTTAGTTATCCTTAAATCTGTTAGTTTAATAGAAATATTAAATAACTTAAATATTTTGCAGTAAAATATCACTAAATTGAAATAGTTGAAAGTTTTGCCAGCCTTAAATTAATTAGTTTTAGGACTCTTCTTTGTGTTTTTGGAATTCCATTGTGATTTATCTAGCTTGTATTTTATGATAAACTCCATTGGTGTTCGAAGATATATTGGTAAAATTCTATACTTTGATTACTGTTTCATTTCCCGCTGGGTTTTCTTCTATGCATTGTGGGGGCTCTGTGTTCGCTTTGCTGTTAGACTTTGCTGTCTTTGTTTGTTCTGCCAATTCATTCGCACATACGTGCAGTCATATCCCATCCTTTGTACTTTTTCATGAAATAACTCAAATACAGAGAGGGAAAAGGTTGTTACAACTGTAGTCAAACATAGATTTAATTAGATTTATTTATAAAGATCAAACGAATTGGCAAATTAAAAGAGTTAATCGTTGATATTTACTGTTTATGAATACAGAAATTAGTTATTTTGAAGGCGTTTTTAAATATGTTTAGATTACAGACATGATTTCAAGCGAATATTTGCGTTAACTTTGAGTAAAGCTTGCATATTTTAAGTTTTATTTTCTCTCTGTGTACTCTGACACTAGCCGGTTGCTTCATGCATATGCATTGCTTATTGATTTCACCCGCTGTCTATATCTATCCGGGACTGAGTTCTCTTCGTATCTCGTTTCACTCTTGCAGGGGCACACTCGGCCTAATTGTGACCGGCATCTGCATATTCTGGTGCGCCATATCGGCCTCGAAACTGTTCGCCACCGCCTTCTCCATGGACCATCAACAGCTGCTGATTGCCTATCCGTGTGCGGTGCTCTACGGAGGATTTGCGTTGATTACCATTTACTAGGGCCCACGGGCAGCCGCTAGTTCGTTCGTCCATGCCTTCCAAACGCCACATCCCCCAACCCACTCCTTCGTCGATGTTGTGTTTGCCTGGTTTTAATTGTCCTGCAAACACGCATACACACATATACTCTGGCACAACAAATACAGACGCCCGGAGCAGGAGGAGGAAAACAACAAGGGGCGACTACACATGGATATGGATATTTGTAAGAAAATAAGCGCCGATTGTGAGTTTGTTTTTTTCGGGTGGCTCTTCTTTACTCAATTCTTTTGTTGTAGGCCGATGTAATAAATTTGATTGGGAATAAAAAAAATGGTTAACAAATTGAAATTGGGGGTTTTTTCTGCAACCCTCTCGGCTATTGCACATATGTGTGTGCATTTTTGTTGTGGTGAAAGCAGCATATTGGAATTTCGCGCTCCCGTTTCCGTTTCCGTTGCAGTGCACACTTTTTGGGGCATGCAAAATTAACGGCGACTCGGGCAAAGTGTTTGCTTTTTTTCTTTCCTGCTTCCCGTTATTATTATTACTGTTTTTTTCGGTTTAATAACTTTTGCATTTCGTTGTGTGAATTTATACGGGTATTACGTCATGAAGGTGAGAATTAACCTGGAAATGAAATCGATTGCGAGAGCTGACGAGGAAAGCTTATATGCTGCTGCGGGTAAGTATAATGGAATAATTACAAATAAGGTAGAATAATATATGTATATATCTATAAATCTATTTAAATTCTTTTTAACCATTTAAAATTCCCTGAAAATGTATATACTGATGAGGTTACTAGTTTGTTTTCCAGTGGAGAATCAAACGGCTAAAAACTTCAAATAAGAAAAAGAGAACAAACTAAAAATAAAGTTCACAAAATGAGGAAAACAATAAACACTATTTTATGTTAAATACTCTGAAAATACAAAATCATGAGGATATTGAAAAATGCCATAAATATCTATCTATTCAGGCTGAAACCATTATTTGCCTTAACGAAGGTAAAGAAAAAATTACTCTTCTCCATTCACAGACCCCCATATAAATACATATGTGCTATGTTTTTCCTATTCCACAATTTGCTTCCGTTGTTGCCGCAAGAATCCCATGCAACTCAATAAAAGAACAATTTACATATTCGAGTCTCTCTATCTTTTTGGATGCAAATAAAGCTTCGATGAAATTTCCAGCAGATTTGATTTACTTCCTTTCGGCCTGGGAATGGGTTTGGTATTGGAATTGAGAATTTTCCACCTTCGTTGACTAGAATTTATGATATTCACAATCGTGTTTTTGTCTTCCGGTCGATTGTTGCACTCTGTTCTGTTGCACTAATCGACAAAAACCAGCAAGGTACAAGATTTTACCAGGTTTTTCCAGGCTTGCCTTTCCAAAAACCACTCTCGATTCGAGTTTATTCAATTGTAAATTTTCAGGCCTAATTGAAATTTCAACTGCAGTCGAGCACAGACAGAACGCACTTTGAGGCCAGAAATAAATGCGGATTTGATTCGGTTGTGGTTTTTGATTTGCCAAGGCAATGGTAATACAAAATGTACAACAAAAAAATAAATATTCACCACCGCATGCAGAGTGTTAATTGAATTTGTTAATGGCTGGAAAAAGAGACCTAAAAAAGGATCATAAAAAAAAGGGTTATATTTTGTCCTGTGCTCTGCTGCTGCTTACCATATGCAAATAATTCAACGTTGTCCTCGAATTTTCATATTACATAATTAGCGTTTTTTGGTACTTCTTTTTTTTTAACTTCCGGGGTTTCCTTACCCCCTTTGTCTGCCTGAATAAATTGGCAAATGCAAAGGATACTTTTGTGAGCTCGGCTCGGTTGCTTTGCGCTTTTTGATTTCCGCTCTCACTCTCTCTTTCTCTTTCTCTGTCCCGCTCTTATGCAAATTGTTGTAATTACTACAATTCGGTTGAGCATTTTTATGGCCAAAAAGGAAAGGCTGTAGAGCACAAAAAAGCGAAAAGAAACGAGTATATATAAGCGAAATGTATGCGGAAATATTTGTGCGCTAATTGCGTGGCCCCGAAAAAAGGAGCCGGGGGATCCGGGGGGGGGGCAAGGATTCCGCCCAGGATCTGTGTGCTTAAGCATTTTACGCTCATCAAAGGCGTCGCTTGCCATTAGCGCCATTAATAAACACTCGTTAGCTGCCAGACAGGAGCCCAGGCTGTGGAGGAGCCCCAGAACGCGGACCAGAACCTCTCGAATGTGTTGCTGATAATTAGAATTAGCTCACAATTAGCAGAGCCCGGCCAAAGGATGATGGGTGTGGGACCGGCAGGACCAAGCCAGGTTGCCATAAGCTTATTAGTTGGCGTTCAT